>JACSZP010016811.1:19750-38966 GCA_016161895.1 Pinna nobilis | reverse complement strand
AGATAGATAGACAGATTAATTTATTCTTTGCTTTAAATTCAGTGGATTTTCAGTGCAAAGAAATTCTACAAACATATATATAGACGCAGAGGTTCAGATAACCTCGATAAGACTGGAGATGTGAATTTGCTATGGTGTGTTAACACAACTAAGTAACTAATTACTCGGATTGGAACATGGTTTACATCATTATCAGTTTCAGCTGGGACTGCTGGGATAGACTGCTATATCAGTAGTACACCAATTTATCATACAGTAAACACGCCGTGCTATTCAGATTCACTTGAAGAAAAGACAGATCGCTTTTTAATGAAGATGTTAGTTGAATTGATGCATTCGCGGCACCCAGAAAACTGAATACCGAAATGATTGTGTGATGGGCCATAGACACTATAATGTCTATTAATGAAATAACATTGCAGAAGTTCCATTTGTAGAGATGGCCGAAAATTTAAGTCTTCATAAATATGAAAAGTGGAGGAACAATAACGGTCTCAACATGGAAAGGAGTGGTGGGACCAAGTGCCCGGAAGGAGTCGGCGTCCTATGTTGGTATGCCACATCTGTCGAAATAATAAATAAGATATTTGTTTGATTGAAACCTCATTATCCCACTTTTTCCTGATCATATGAATAGGAAATTTATCTTTTTTTCTTATCGAAAGATCTTCTATTAGTGAGTAAAACTGATGATATTGGTATTTCAAATTTGAAATCCGATACGTATGACAGGTCAAACTTTGGGAAAAAAAATGTCCAAACAGGAAAGGACTCGGTTAACCGGATAGGGTCATCTTTTGGCGAAATAGACATTACTTTTAGCTAAACATTTTTCCTATTGAATTGTTCATTTTATCAGGCGTCTGTATTTTTCTCAGTTCTGACTGGTCGACAGGGAAAGCATGCTCCTCCTAGTCATTCGATCCCGACTCTGTTATTTCTAGTGAATCTTGAGTTCGTGATTGCCCAACTGTGTATTTTGTTTAGAACTTATTGATTATTTTCACTTAACTCGTCATTTCACTTGTAATAGAAAATTCCTACGGATCATTTTGTTCAGGATCCGAATTTGTTTTACGTCTTAACGCGTTCAAAGTGTGTTATCAAGTTATAAAGGACATGATATTCCTAATATCCTACGTCTTCTTATTCATTTATTAATACTTATTCAATCAAACGCCATATTAATTGAAAATCAAATGATAAAAGAAGTGTTGCCTCCATCAGTATCCAGCCTAGATATGCTCAGTAAATCCCTGCGATATGACTTGAATACTCGTATTTAGTCCCGTTCTAGAACTTCCGTAGAACCACATGGCAGTCAAATAGTGGAGAGATGCTTCGCGGAAAGCAAAGTTGTTTCTAACAATTAAGTGCACATAACATTGTTTGACTCGGAGGTCATATGTTCGTGAGTATGTTAAATTTGGCTGGGACGAGAAACATGATAACGCGAAATTAGATTGATTTACGGTATTGTAGATTAGAATCTCTAGATGAGCGTGAGATTGATATAATCGGTCATTTAAAAAAAACATGGTATGCATAGAAATATTTTCAAATATAATAAAGATTATGTATGTTAAAAATTGTTTGAAAAATTGGTCGTATTGCTATAAAATGTGTACTGTGAACATTTATTTTATCGTTATATCTTGGCCCGGGATATAATGACTTGTTGGGCGGGATATTATCTGAATAAATATAATTATAAAAAAAAAATCACGGTATTTTTATCAGGGAAAATGTCTGTCTAAGTCAATGTGTTAATCATCCAAGCATTCATTAACATTGAACGCTAATTTTCCAATTCATTAGATGAGTTTTGTAAAATAACAAAAATTTCCCCAGCTGTAGTGTTTTAATCAAAACCCGCAAGTAATACAATTTTACTATCTAAGACACAGGGAATAGAAATAAAATATTTAAACCAATCATGTGTCATGACATGTCTGTCCGTTTTCTTGTAATGATATAGAAATTGTCTTCCCTCAGTTTCTTACAAACGCATATGTAGAGTGTCGGTGGAATGATCGAACGGTTATAGAGAAAGCGTCAAGAAATTTGCTTTTTTTTCGGCCATGATATGATTCGTGCATCTGAAACTTTCAGTTGACATTCTAAAACTCAAAATTGCATTTTGATGAATAATCATGATTGGGATTTAAATTTGAATTTTCTACAATGATGTTCAATGTATTTAGATCTATTATAGCTTCTGTATATTCATTATTGCATGTTTTCACATCAATTGAATTATATTTGACGATTTAACAAGAGTATATTGAACAATTACACTTTTTAGGGTTTATAGAATATTCAAACCTTATAAAATATTTCTAAATTTCACACATACTTTTCAGACTGGACAACTGATGTCTATACCTTTTGTCTCATTGAAGATCTGAGAGTTATTTAAGCTTTGATTTGTTGATGATACACGACGGCAACAAAAGTACACGGGGAGAAAAGCCAAAGGTAATACAGAAGGGATCACTCAATATTTAGAAGTGATTGCTTAATTTCAGTGAGGGCACATTACGTGTTGAATGATAGAAAAGTAATCATAAACAACCTTAAATTGCTTCTAAATCTGCCTACAGAATCAATACAGATTTCAAGGTAACCTTTCGTTAAATAGTTGCGGTAATTTGAAAGTTTCACGTCACCTGAATTCATAGTCGTTCTCCAGAGAGCTTTACGAACGCGTCCTGCACGATGATGTTTGAGAAGGACTTCAGAATAGGTCTTTTTCTTGAAACGCCTAATCGACTAATTATTATATGAGATAGTAAATGTAAAGTATAGGTCGATGGTTAATTCTGTCTTGCCAGGATTTTCACCGTCAGAAAATCAAGTTGCTGTGCTAAGTTTCAGCAGCATTGAGAAAGGACCGCAATAGAGATGATTAATATAACAATAAAAATTGTTTTCGAGATTTTCTGCCGTAAGATGAAGGATGTTAAAGTAAACTTTTTTTTATTACGAATCGACTTAGTTCAACAAAGTTGCAAAACGTTAATTTCTTTTTCAAACGACACATTTAACCTCGTTTATGCTCTGCGTGATTACTCTAACATAAAAGTTTATATCTATTTAAACCTTTTCACAGTAATATTAAAATAGAAATTCTGTAACATTGATTTAATTGATGCTGGTACTGAGCAATTTATGATTGGAGTATGTCCATCAATTTTAAATATTTAACAAAAACAGTTGTTATCATCTCCAAGGAGTATTGATAACTGGCACAAATGCAAATTTTGTCTGAGTAGATTGCATTTACCACCTTGTTGGAATTATTGATAAATTCTACCGAGTGTTATATCAATTATAAAACTTGAAAAAGCGACAACTGAAAACAAAATGAAATGAAAGGCATATTAAGGAAGAAATAAAGTTTAAAATGTATAGATATGAGGGTACCTTTACGGCATATTTAAAGATAAACACTTCCTTCTCACTATCTCACGCCGTATTAAGTTCGACGCTCGCGAGTAATGCAATCCAATAAAAGAAACGGCACCCTAAAAGAAATAAATCTGACACTGATGCGATTCTATGCACGTCATAACGGCATAACTGAAAAGTAATAAGGTTTACTAGATGTCAGAGAAATATTTGCACTTGTGGGATCTAAAAAACGCTTCCAGAATCTCGACATGTTCACGTTTTCGTAGAATATGGACTTTATTTTCGATCTGTTAGATCACAGAGTTTTGACATTTGTTGGTTACTACAATTGATGTTTATTACTTGTGCTTAAAGCTCACACCATCTCAGTATGGTACTCAGTAGCATTACCTGTACAGCACCAGTAGTAATCTGCACCAAAAAATACCGAACACTACAAAGGAAAGGTAATTATTACATCCAATGAAACAATGTTCAAGCGTGTCTGTTGACCATACTCGCTTCTGACATAAAACAATGAAACCATCCGATGCTCTTTATTGTACAAAATTATGCAAACGATTGGGGAAAACACATCAATATGTCTTAACAACTTTCATAATGCAGTTAAATTCTTTTTATTTCTTTTTAGAATAGATTGACTTAAGAAATCAAATCCGCTATTTTAAGTTTGACTTTTATATTTATGTTTATCAATTTAGCAACCATATAATTTGTTCTGGATGTTGACTTTAGTGAACCACACAGCTTCTTAGCGTATCTAAGACAGCTAGCTTAAGAATGCAGACTCCTAGAATTTTAAGAATATATTATAAAATGATTGGACACGACCAGATATTCTCTTTCTGAGATATATTACTCTCTCACTAAGCTTGACTCTTGCAAGCTTACGACAGATGGATTATTAAAAATGAAAATGACATAAAAATGAAGTCATGATTTTATCCGCATGAAATATCTTATTCTCTTGTATGTGTAGAGAAAACTGTTTCACTTTGTGATAATTATGATTAAGCCGGAGACCCTTTACAATATATGTACTGCCGCTGTCAGTAAGTCACAAGACTTTGCAATAGATACATGTAACCTGTTTGATCTTCATGTCTCTGTAGATATTCGGCTACATAATTTTGCTACATGTCCCACCTTTTCATCTGTCTTTGTGATAGTCAACTAATTAACAAATTGTGTACCATAGACATAAGTATATTATTTAATAAATATTATCTTAATGCTAAGTTTCTGCATATTGATTTGAATGCGTTAAGTAAGAGACCTGAAACTAAGGATTGCAAATTTTGATATAGAAAAATTAATCGGAAATGGTAATGCTCAGAATCAAGACTTAAATTATCTAATAGCATAGCATTTTTCTTTTTTTTTTAAATTTGATTATGAAATGCTAAATAACGTTAAAAAATTCAAATTCCTTCCTAAATATTGTAAAACATGTGAATAAACCACTAACGATTGCGAATGCCTTAAATCTTATGAGTCATTGTAAAACAATACACCATGGTATGTTAGTAACTGAAGCAAAGACAATGAAGAGCCAGATATTAAATTTCTTGTTTAAATCCCATAAATTGCTGCCATGGTTTTAAAATCTTAATGCTTCTCACAGTTATCTAATCAATGTTACGTAATTGCATGGTATTGAGCTAAAGAAAGTAGATCTTTAGACTTTTTATGGGATATGGATTTGAAGTAGCTTTCAAATGAAATTCAAAATTTGTTGCTTGTAGATAATATCTGACATTTAAAAATGTACATATATTATGTAAGCTGGATATGTTTATGAAACAAATTATAATGACCTATATATTTAGTCACCTAAATTCTATGAAGATCACGTGTTGGAATTCTACAGATCAAACTGTCACCTGGCAAATGAAGTCTATTAAAATACAGACCTAGTTACTTATACATAAGTATTAAAGTAAGGTTAAGAGATGGAATGTTTGACACATGAAACGTGGGTGTACATTTATATAATCATACCTCTACCGAGACCTTGTGTAGTGCACTGAATATATCTAGCAACGATGATTCTAATAGCTAACCCAGCACGGCATAGGTTTTTACTACATATCTTGGGGTAACATGCTTACTTATGTCCCTATCTAGCATTGAATTATCCATGTGTACATTATCAACAGCTTACATGTATATTACAGCTTTGCGTATACAAAAGGTGAATGTAGAAGATACTGAAGGGGTAATCAATAATTAAAAAATCCAAAGGTAAACGAAAGCATGGCCAAACAAAATAAGAGACAACACAAACAGCTATCAACACAACAAGACGTGTAAAACCGAAAAATAAAGTAACACGAACCTCACCAAACACCGGGTGAGTTAAGGTGCTCCGGAAGGGTAGGCAACTCCTGCTCCGCGCGCGGCACCCATCGTGTCACAAGACAAATTTAGTTAAAATAGCTTATTCTTGTCTCGATAACGAAGGAAATATTATACAAATATAACATTCATGAGAGGGTAATATTGCATATTTTCACCCCGAGGATGCATTGTTGACCGAGGCGAAGCCGAAGTTGACAATTTATTCAATGGGTTAAAAGTATCTTATGCAATATCACCCTCTCATATATAAATTTTTTACTTTATTATACCGAGTGTCATATTTGCAATTGTTTTCCATTATGCCATTCCTAATTAGACTTACTCGATATTCATCTAGAACAGACATGCGAGCGTATTGACGTACTACAACATTACCACAAGTCTGATGACGTATGACATGCGCACTTGAGCGTTGGCGCATGTGACATTTCTTGGAATATCACCCTGCCTTCTATATATTTTTAAAACGAGCTAGTGATATTCAAAATTGCCGCATGGCTCTTAACCAATCATATTACGTGATTCTAACAGAAGTTATAATAAACCAAAATACTACATTTAAAATCAGAGACATTTGTCATGTCTAGTCAAATGAGTGCATCCTGCTAATTACATCTATTCATTTTTTCAGTATATAAGCGTTATTTGTTCCCAAACAGTATTTCGGGGGCATTTCAGAGACACAAAACAACCGCTAGCAAACTCCCATGCAAACCGTACAGAGTTAAGTCAACATTATAAGAAGATTAACATTCATAATGAATACGTAAAACAAAGAACAAAGTCCCGTTAATTGTCATCTCAAACTTATCGAAAACTATACACACTTTCATTGATATATCCATTTCCGACTGAAATAAAATCTTATTCGTAAATGACATATGATATAATAAGTTTTTATTTCGCCAATTTTAATAAAGAGATTTGCGAATTGTGATGTACTCGAAAGGTCCGGAGGATTCTTCTACGTGGCGGTCACTTAGAAGGCATCATGGGATAAAGCGATACGGCCATTGAACTTGTAACTTTGGTAGCAGATTATCAGATATGTTACAATTTGTATTCTATTAACTCAACGAAAGGAAAAAATTATTCATTCTTTCATTTTGCCTACCTTCTCTCAGATACGCTAACCGTTCTTTACAATAAATTATAGACATGATATCTATTTGTATTGGCCAATTTTAACACGTCTTGGAAAATGATAAAAAATAATATGCGCCTGTACCTAAAAAATATATATGATAGTAGATCTTATTTATTTGTCCCCTACTCATGACTGATCATGCACAGGAGTGTAGTTTCTGAATCTTAGTTCAGTGTGAGTGAAGTGAATGGATATAAAGATCGCATCCTAATAATGAAGTTTGCTGTGGTACGAGGAATCTAATATATACGCCACTTCGACAAAGATAGATATTTTATTTCATAAAGAACATTTTTCTTTTTTAACTTATTTGTTTTTCTTTTTTTCATTTATACATTTTGTTTACATTTCCCTTCTTACTGTGAGAATTTTGCCAGCGGACAATTTTAAGCGGGACACTGAATACTGGCTGTTATCAAATTGCGATTAACACATGCGTGAAGGTCTCAAAATAGACTTAATTGTATTGGTTGACGTAGGACTCATTGAAAGGACCGGAAATCCAGTCCCATGAATGTCTGTTCGAACTCGTGACGAATCAATCTAGTACTCTTTCTGATCAGGAAATTCGACATCTCAGTGCGGCATAAAAGGGAAGTGTCTTAAACACATTTCTCTCTGGTGAAATTGATAAGAAGCAAATTGGCTTTAAGAGATTTATTGGTTAAAAGGTGCATTTATTATTTTAGGAGAACTCTAAAAATAAAATTTGTAATTGATTTCCACATTATTTCTGAATTATCAATCTTGAAATACTTGCATTCCTTTGCATTCCTCAATATTTTATGCACGCATGATAACAGGTTAAATGCTTTCAAAACTTTTACTATCTGACAAAATATTTGATTTGTTAGTATCAAACATATTTTAAACGTAGGTAAATACCTGCAATAGTTGATGCATGGCAAGCTAGATATTTTAGTTTCGGAAATTATATGTCGAATGTCGTTGAAGGTAAAAATACAGGAGAAAATTGAGATTGGTGCTTTGAAAATACATATATGCAAAAGTATTAAAACCAGTGCGATTTTAAAAGACGTAACCTTACGTGAAGTTCCATTACAAAATATAGGACAGAGATGAAAATAGTGTTTTAAAACAATCATTTAAAATACATACATGTTGTAATATAAACACCAGCACCTCAAAATTACATAGATAAAGCTTTTGATAATTATTTTTTCACATTGTATGTCGTGAAAAGGGATTTAAATGTCTACAATATCTAGAGCAGATGTTGTAACATTTTGTTCATTGGGAAATTCGTAATCATTATAATTATGACAGAAATGATTCATTAAAATTTGGCTTTAATTAGAATGCACCAGTACATTGTATTCACATTCCCATAATTCGAGTTATGAAAACCAATTTAAGCATTCTACAAAAAAAAGCGTTTTGCATTCGGAAATGGGATGTATAATGCCAGAGAAAGGGCAAAGTTTGGTATTTCAATTTGGGTCATCTAGGTTTTAGCACGGCCTTAACCATGAAGAGAAAAGGTAAATACAAAATGGAATTGGCATCAGGTACCCGAAAGGAGTTTGCATACCCTGTTAGAATACATGATTCGTTGCAAATATTCCCAGAGTTCGGTGGGAAGGCCGAGCTCTATGGAAAGGTCAGGAATTATTTTTAGGTTTGATTGGCAATAGGGAGCCATTGTATATTATCGTACCCATGAATGTTTTATCATATCTGAGAGTTAAACTTAAAGTTGTTTAACGAAAAACACTTAGCGACCATAAAACTCTCTTTTTGACGATTTCAAGTGTAGGCAGGACAAAACAGGATATTATTGTTTAGGAACAGGATGTTCGTGATATGGAAATAAAAGCCATAAAGTTTGACATTAACAGGAAACACGAAGTCGACCTTGAAGTAAGAGGTAGGTATTCTGTCTCAATGATCTCGGAATCAATGTAATATATGTGGCCATATAGTAATGTAAAAATCACAGATACCTAGGTATAACATTGCCAGAGGAATCAGTAGGATACAAGTTTGGTGAATATTGGAATATTCTGAGAGTAAATTTCAGATGAAATAATATAATTAAGAAATTCATTATTTCAGTTGCTTTGAATTTTAATTAGATATAGGTAAAATTTGGTCGATGCACAACTAAGTATAACTGAATGCCATTACTTACGAATATAAGGAGACGTTAGCCTAGGGAGGGACAAAAAATGGACAAGTCAATACACATCGTTCGATTCGAGGAAATGAATGTACAAATTTTTACCTACTACTCACACGGCCCCGTTTATTTTCGTGGCGGAAAAATATAGATAATATTTCTTTGCTAGTTCTGTGCATCAGAGTTGGAAGTGTATTGCACAAAAAAAACCAATCATATACACCTATAATTATTGCAGTCATTATTGCCATATATGCCGAATACAAATAATGTTATTGTAAACGTTGAAAAGAGCGTGACATTTACTAACTTTTTAAGACTGTCAGACAGCTATTGTGATTTTTCAGTTATTCGTTGTATAGGTTTATTGCCAATCAAGTGGACGTTTAGGCATCATTTGCTCCAAATATAACGGCGTATAAGTATTTCTCATAAACATATATAGATTCAGATTAATGGCTTTGTTTTTGGCCTCTAATTACTTTGTCTATAGATATGACTCGGTTACGCACCCTATACATGAACTTGTTGCTGACAATTACTAATTCAAGCCAAAACGATATAGCGCAATTAATGCTCATGAGCTGTTTGGTGTGAATTAATATCGGTCGACAGTCCAACGAATGACATTGTATGTAACGTTTTTCCTCGTCACGTGATTGTCATTTCGGAAGTACGGCGGTGTCCAGAGTGACTAATGGTTTTCTGGCACATGACCATATAATTATTTTTTCATTTATTTCTTCCCTCGTCTCAACTTATCAAATTATCCAAAATTCGTGGGTTAAGAGTGAACCCGGGTTAGTCTTGCACCATAAAATTAAAAAAAAGAAGACTAAATCATCAACTTCAGCTTCTTCGCTTATCAGGTTTCAGCATTGGCTGGAAACGAGAAACTTCTTAGACTTCGGTACATTCATAAGTTTTATGGTGCACAGCCGTGATATCTATTTGTCTTTCCTTAGCACACATCATCATAAGTTCAGTTTTCTAACAAAATAGTTGGGGCCGCCGTGACCTAGTGGTTAGTGTATTCGACTTCGAATCGAGGTGTCCGGGTTTCGAATCCGCGCAGCGCTACGCTGCGATTTGCCGTCCCTGTCTTTCGAACGAAACAGTAAAAACCGAGTTCCCGTGTCACTGTAGGTGTTGGTACGTTAAAGAACCCTCCCTGCTCTACGGCCATAAGTGCCGAGCATAGGCAAAATTTGTCGCCCTTCAATGTTGACGTCCCAATATGAGAGAAATATTCTAGAGTGGTACGTTAAAAAACAATACGTCTACTATGCAAAATAGTTTACTGAAGCCCACATTAAAATAGTTGCAAGGTTCTAAATGAAAAAAAAATCTAGATATGATTTAAGGAATCTAAGATGTAAACCTTAATCTAAAAAAATGTTCAAAGTATGTAATTGAAAACAAAGATTGATTTGATTTTGAAATGAAAGTGTGCTCTTCAGATCAGGTTTGTGATTTATTGGCATGTGTCCAAAAACAAATGGATTTCTAATAGACCACCCTGTTTCAAAATGGATAAAAGCAATCAATCAGGGATCAATTATTTCTTTGTTCTTTTTTCCATTAAGTGAGTCACAATCTGATCTAAACTTTTTGCATTCATCATTTAAATAAAGCGTCGTGAACTTTACATGTGACTTGGAAGTTGATAGTTATCTTGCCAAACCCGAGTATAAACTAGATAGTATAAACTGTTTACCCGAGGTCTAGCTGAGGGCAAGTGATAATTACAGAGGAACTGACAATATTGTTGTCACCCTCTTGTCTCATCTATATAGCAGACGGACAAGTGATATCAACTAACAAACTTTTCAACACTTTGGGCTACAGTAAATCTTTGCTTCCATGTCACCTCTGTACGATAAGTTGTTTGTATTGTTGTTTAACGCCCCTCTCAAGCATCTTTTATTAATATGGAGACGTCATTGATGTCGGTGAGGGGCAACAAATTTGGTCTAAGGTCAGCACTTATGACCGTTGCGCCGTGAGGGTTCTTCAACGTGCCAACACCTACTGTGACACGGGATTTCGGTTTTTATTGTCGTATCTCTCACAGGTACAGCCAACCACATAGCGGCGCGGATTCGGGGTTCACGATCAGAAGGCAAGCACGCTTACTATTGAGCCAATGCAGACCCTGAATGAATGGCTTGTGACAATGAATTGGACTTCCATAGAATTCCCAAAGCAAGAAAATGAAAGAAAGAAAAATAATCTATATTAATACAGGAGAAAAACAATTGAATCGTTATTTTGCTGTTTATATGGTTTACGCTTTCCTCAATGTAGCCTATCTCATCCGAGTTACAGAAAAGTCCAATATGCCACCCTTGTGGCTAGACTCAACGACGACCTTCCGGTCTTACGATAGGTGTTCTATTGTGTAGGTATGACATACTCTTATCAAATAATAAAGATCAGAGTATTTGATTGACATAACAAATTGTCTCTGTTTATACAATGTAACACTCGCTTTATCCGCTTATTACCGATCTGTTGTTATAACACTCAAATAGAGTGAACACTGTTTTATTTAAACCGAAGGGGACTTAATGTTCCTTTCAAAAATTAGGGTTTTCAAAATAAGATGGTTAAAATATTGATAAACTAAGTAAGGCGGGAAACAAAAATCATTTCAAATTAAGCGAGATTTCAAAATATGGGGGTTCAACATAAGTGGGTTCCACTGTGCATGATATACAGCAAAAAAAAAAAACAACAAAGAAATGTTGCATTCCTGCTTCTGATTCATCTCAAAGGATGCATGATTTGATATTATTTAACTCTTCAAGTGTCCATTTCCATTATATATCAGTCAATCCGTGCCACATTACTCTATAAAGACCTTTCTTTAACGTGTTTTTCTTTTCATTGTCAGCACAATTAAGAGAGTTGATCATTCTACTCATTATAGTGACGGAAGGTGACTTATGATGACTATTATGATCATATCCCGCTAAGTTTCTGCAACTTTTCTTCAGTCCGATAGCATTCCTATTACATTTCAAGCACTTCACACTTAAATCTTCGAATGGCTACTTCCTTAGTTTACCTCTGCAAATATTTTAGAAATTTAAAAGTTCAACCTTTGTTAATCCTTTTTTCCTTCCTACGCTTGCAAGATGAAATCTATTGTGATGTTTCATTTTTATCTCACAAAATATTCAAAGTATGCATGTATATATAACGCCTATCAAACTATTAGAATATGATTAAGTTAGCAGAATGCATATATTTAGGAAGAACCAATCAACAACATTCATATCATTCCAGTTATGCCTCTTATTTGGCTATTTTCGACGTTGTACAAATTTCTAATCATGAATTATACCCAGAAATAGAGGAGGTTCACAATTAATCGTTAACTGGACACCTATCTCAAAGTAATTTAGGGTTTTATGAATTGATAAATAAGTTGTTTGTATTCATTGACCGAAATATAGCTGTTATGTAGGTGTGTGAATTACAGACTTGTTTTTCTTTCAGTTTGGGGTTTTATGGCGTGTTTCAACTGTGCCCAGACCGCAAAATCCATTCATTTCGCTGATATGCATCTTGTTTTTATTCTTTTCATGTACGGAAAATCCTATCAAAATTGCAAATTACATAAAACAAAGTTAGATAAGCGGTATAATAACGGTAAATTAACTTAGAAACTTTGAGTTAGTGTATGGAATTCTTGTGACAATTTGTTCAGTCCATCTTGTTATTTCCAATGTTTTAATTTCCTACAAATTGATTGTACAACCCCTTTTTATTTGTTTCCAGTTGGGAGTAAAATTGGTATTAGGACTTTGACATTACTATAAAAGGCCTCCAACATTTGTAAAAATTATTTTGAGGCCTTTTGCAAGAACAGGTACATGAATTTGTTGCTAGGTGTTAAAATACATACATAGGTAATTGTTTTAATTTACACTATAATACTGCTATCTAGAGTATAATACCACATTACATCTCATGGAGGATTATTTTATGCTCCTTTTGATAATCAAAATCAGTTGGCAGAATGCCAAAGCAATTCATTTCTCATTCTCAGCATGTTGATTGCAATAACTCACTTTTAGATCAACCCAATGCTTCAAATTTTGTTTCTTTGAAATGAAAGGGAACAGAATTTAAAATTTTAGCATTTATGTCTTTACTGCTGTTAAATTATTCATAAGTGAAAAGTTTAGCCTCTTAATCAAGCTTTACAAGAGTTATCAGTGATAAGTCTGCTTTGAGTTTGGTGCGATTACAGAATCCACCTCTGATAAATATTGCTGATCTCTTTGACTGTCAATTAATTTACCTACCTTGAGAAGTATTTATATTGGAATTACATCAGTTAGTCTGCAATCGCTTTATATAACCACTGTTCTATTTTTATAGCAGAAAAAATATCTCATCTTCAGAGTAAAACTTTATAACAATTTGCACTCAGAAATCATTTCTTTATTGCTTGAAGTGAAGTAGGAATACTGTGAATGTCTATTTTATGCATACAGGGAACTGCGAATTTCCGAAATATACTGAACTTGCTAGCTATACAAAAGCAATTTGAGAGAGAGGAAAGTTTGTACTAAGACGTGAGAGGATAAAACATTATAGAAAATAAAGTTAAGATCTTCAGAGCCAAACCATATAATAATTTGCCTTCGGAAACCATTTCTTTTGCTAATTTAAGTAAAATAGAAATATTCTGGTTGTCGATTTATGTGCATCGCGGGATATACAAAATTCCGATTCACACTGAACTTGCCAGTTCTAAGACAATTGGGGGAGCAAAGACTTGCTGAGCAAGAAAATTAAAAACTTTACATAAATAGATAAAATATTAAATGAAAGGAAATAAGGATAGTGTACTTTGAGAGGATAAATGGTTACGACAAACGACCTCATTGATTAACAATAAAAAAATATTTCCTTGATTTGAATGGTCCAAGTTAAGAGATGTTAAGACCAAGCCTTTTTGGACCAAAGGTTGTAACCTGGCATATAACTAAGCTATTCTGAAAACTATAAAAATGGCATAAGTTCACTTTTAAACTAAGCTGGAAAAAATCTTTATTTATCTCTCATTCTGAGTGGAAAAAGTGTATAAGAGCGTGTTCTATCTTTCAGACCTTTTTATTTATTTATTTATTTTTGATAGAGGGTCGCTGCTGCTAAGGGAGTTATTTAAATCAGGTTTCCATATGATTAGACTGAAGTCATCAATATTAAAGTTTTACGGCAACCGTCATGACTTGATTTACCGTTATGGAATATCGGTGCTACAGATGATGAAGGGTATGTTTCCCTGTCGCAAAATCAATCCCGTCCTTCTTTTCTTGTTTACCCGATTTCCAGATTAGATACATAAATTGTACTTGTGCTTACACTTCTAGGGCACCTGGACTCACTTCCGGGTTTAAGTTGGATTTGTAATACTCTATCTTTAGATTTGTGTTGTTGTTTGTGGATTACTGCCGTAGTATAGTCTTATTTTGTTTTGGTAACTGTGTTGTCTGTCATTCGATTTTGACTTTTGATAGCCCAACAGTATATTCAACTTTCTTTAATTCAACCGTTGTTTGGAATCTTTAAGTACTTACTGATAGTTTTGATAGTTCTCACTACTCTTGTTATTATCGTGTTCTTAATCAAAATTAAGACTTACCTATAGACGCTGTAATATTGATTTTCAAAATCGTGTATGGTTCAAACAAAAAGAAAGTTGATATGGAGATATACCGAGGGATATTTTAAGTGATCCACGTCCTAACAAATACCACAAGCTGAGAACGATAGCAGTTTTAATATGGAAAACAATTAGGAGTCCCTAGTGGGATGGGAACAGGTATCCCGAAGGAGTCAGCGTCCCCTGTTGGTATGCCACACCCATCGTCAATGTTCCACTGGACTCCTTGGAGTTAAATACCATGTCTCTCTTAGTTGAGATTTCCATCAAATCAGACCTATGACCAGGTAAAGGTATTGATCTATCTAATAACTCGTATAAGGAATTTAAAATAAAGGGTTGGACAAACAAGGATCCCTGGATATACCATAAGCATCCCCTGTCGACTAGTCGCATCCGCCGTGAGCTCCACAAATATTGTTTTCAATTTTGTTTTTGTCAAATGCAACTTATTCAATAGTTTTTTTTATAACATTGATTTGAAACCTTGCATAATACAATTACCTATTTATGTAATAAAATTCAATTATTAATGTAGAAAAAAATAATAATGATAATAATAATAATAATGTTATGGTAAGAAATGGGTTTTTATATAGAAATTATATTTACATGTACATCTTGGGTTTAATTTTACAGCAGGACCTGCGGCACATGTGTCTTGTCCCGTTGATAACACCATCTAAATCATGATAGGATGAGAGATTGTACATTTTATTATCACACAAAGATAAATGGATTAATCAAAGTAGTATCGTCAATGTTTCATGAACACCTCATAATATTCCTGATAGTTACAGTACATGTATTACCATAAGTTTAAGTGGCTCGTCCTACTTTGTTTTCCGTGGATAGTGTAGAACACACAGAACAATTCTAAGAAGCCTACATTTTGCTTGACCTTGCAAACACCCAATGTAATCATGTACATAAATTTAACGATGATCCGACATTTTGCAGGAAGTAATCGGCTGATTGAATTTATCTTAGATTTATGCCAAGAATTCACATATAAACAGTTTCTTGTGGCATGAGGAAATACTAACGTCTATCAGATGCATCTAGTGCTTATCTATCGAACTGTATTTACTACTTAACTAGGTAATACGTTATCATATTGTTGCTTTGGAACTATTCTGCTTAAGAACGCAAAAATTAAAGTGTCATTTAAAGTTTCAGTCCATCCCAAGAGGGTCTTTGTTTGCTCATTAGAGCAATTTTTTTTAATCATTTGCCAACAATAGCTGCATCTCATTTATGAGAAGTGTGAGATTTTTCTTAACGTACGATAATTATAGTTAACAATTACAAAGTCCCATTGTAGTCCACATCTTAGAGAATGGACATTACAACATGCAGTTTCCCTTAATTTGAAGTATCCATTGGAAATCCAGGATTGATGATGCCAGGCACTAGGAGCAGTTCATGTCTCATTTCTCGAAATGCAACTTTTTACATTTCTCAGAAAGAACAGTTTTCCTCAAAGTCATTTGATCGAAATATCAGAGAATATCTTTGTAGAAATAGCATATTTTTAGATATATGACTTACACCTGAACTCACCCCTTGTTTATGGTGGGGGTTCGTGTAACTTATTTTTCGTGTCTTGTTGTGTTGATAGCTGTTTGTGTTGTCTCTTTTTCGTTTGGCCATGATTTCGTCTGCCTTTGGATTTTTTATTTATTGATCCCCCCTTGGTATTTTCTACAGTCAACTTTTTTACACAAGTGATACTTTGTTTAATAGTTTTGTGCTCAGAATCTCCCCTTTCTCAGCGTGAAAATTGATGTTTGTAGCTAGGCTTATTATGTTGCATCAATTCTGCCGCACCAATCATTGATCCTATAATAGACATAACCATCCAAATAACAAATTGTCAATTATCAAAAGAAAAGGTGACAGTTGAAAATACCAAGGTGCAATCAAAATACACAAATCTATGAGCAACACAAAAAGAGACCATAAAACAAAAAACAATCAACACAACAAGACGCGTAAAACCCAAAATAGAGTAACAAGGACCCGGCCAAAAACCAGGGGTGAGTTCAGGTGCTCCGAAAGGGTAAGCAACTCTTTTTCCGCGCGCAGCACACATCGAGTCATATTTTGTCGAATACAGCAATAACTCACAATCGCTGCAGCTGATGGTCATAATCGAGAAAAGATGACAGGATTAGGTATGTGACAAGGGGAACATATCCCACAATACATTTTTCAGGTTTCTGGTACGTTTAAAATCATGGCTGCCTGGTTACGACTTGAGTTAGAGAAATATGTAATATTGGTTTCCTCTCAGGTTATCACAAGGAGGCGAAAATGTAGTATTGCTAACCATGAATTGGTGGTAATCATGCCGAAGATGAAGATAACACATTTGTTACACTATGAGGTATGCTAAAGCCCATTTATTTCAAGAATTAGGAACAGAATGGTACGGACCCGATGTTATGTTCTCGGTGTTTCATTTCCTATCGATGTCTTAAGTTGCCAGATGTTAAGCGCCCCACCAATTTTTTTTTTTTTCACTGACTTGGACATGTCACCTTTCCAATCCAGCACCGGGAATCTAACGATGTGAATTACAGGCTCATAATTTCCTCACCAACGAGTACTTAACATGTTTCAGCAATGAGCATCTAATCTGCTTCACGGTAGGAGGAGGGTGTCACACTAGACGTAGCAATGAGTGTCCCATATAATGTATGGGCTCAAAAAAGATTCAGCAACGAGTATAAAAAGGTAAAAGCAACGAACAGTGATCGATCTCAATATCCTACAAAATACATTACGAGCAAACAATTGAGCAATGAACACCCAACATGGTACATCAGGGAGAGGAACGGAAACCAACATGCTGCATCAGGGATAATAATAGCCTAAGGTACGAACACTCATCATGCTTCATCATGGCCTCACAATGGACCCAGCAACGAGCGCCAACATGCTTTATCACGGGCCCATGATTGAATCAGTAACGAAGACCAACCTGCTACATCATTAGTCCACAATAGACCAAGCATCGAAGGTCAATATACTACGCCACGGGATGAAAGAAGACTACACAGCGATAATCAACGGTTAACAATAGACGGGACAAAGAGCACCCAATATGCTGTGCACTGGCTTACAGTTTCATTAAATTTGCCCAGTCTAAAACCTTGTGACGCAAATTCTTATATGACATAGAAACTACCAACAAACAATGAATTAGCCACAATGACCTGGGTCATAATAATGGGTTTGTTGTAAGTTATTGTGCTATAGTTACCACTACTCTCGTTTACAGAAATAAGTCTTCGCTTTTAAAACACTGTCATTTCATTTTCAAATTTATCAAATCTATAATTATGTGATACCGTAATCAGAATAAACTACGTTAAGTCTTTGAGGATAAAAGATACCACCGGAATGCTGAGTTGTTAATCTACTTAGGATATGACTCATCATCTTATCAAGGTCGATAGCTCTATTGCTAATACTGTGCATATAGAAATCAGTTCATTTCAATTTCTATATCCTCTTTTAATTCTGTCATATTCTGCTGACACATATTATGAAAAAAACAACTCATTTTATTAGAAATTATATAGAGAAGACATTTAAACTAGTTCCAGCCATATAAAATCATTTTAATGCCGCTCGTCAATTTGCCTAATACCGATTTTCTAAAATTGTTCGTTTAATTGGCTTCCTTTGATGGTTTCATTAATTCTGTCAAGCAGTACACTTTGAAATAAGCGAAAATACAGCTGTGTTCCCTCACGCACGGTCGAAATACGTCGAAAATCAAAAAGTCGAAGGAACCGAAGAATGAGACAAGTTGGTAAAACGTCATTTTATCACGTACCTTTTTCGAGAAATTCAACAGAGCCCCTGTCCCAATAGAGGTTTGCTAGAACTTATCATCTTGTTATCTTTATTTTCAGAGAAGTTACCTTTCTCCATACGAGTTCTCCTCGAGTGTGCCGTCAGAAATTGTGATGAATTCCAAGTCCTGAAGAAAGGTGTAGAGAAAATCCTAGACTGGGAAAATAATCAAGGGAAAAGTATAGAAATTCCCTTCAAGCCTGCTCGAGACATTCTCCAGGATTTCACGTAATTACCCACTGTATTTGTTTCGTTATTATAACACGACTTGTTGTTAAGTGTTTTCGTTTCATTCTTTTCTTTTTATCATTTCTCTTTTTTCATTTTCCTTTTACTCTCTGCCCTTTATTTTGTTTGTTCCTTCCGTATCTGTAATTGAGGGGTTTTACATACTTTTCTGTCTATCAAATATTTAAGCCTGTGTCGATGTGATGGCCGTTAACAAATTAGAGATAAGATCACTGCGTCATTTTCCTAGTTATATATCTATTACAGCAGCAAGATACTTTAATTGTTACACGAATTTATTTGATTTTTTGATTGAGTAAAGGTAAAGAATTTTAATTTCTATAGAACCTTCAGATATATCTCATTTAGGAATGTT
>JACSZP010016811.1:0-10417 GCA_016161895.1 Pinna nobilis | reverse complement strand
AAAAAAGTTCAAGCTTTTCAACTCTCTATCAGTGCATTTCTTATTCCAAACTCGAATAAAAATAAAAACAATTATTTCAAAATTGTTTTGTCGGAAAAAATGGCGAACATAGACACAAGCATCTTGTTTGGGATAAACCATATTGCACTAAAAGAACCACTCTGATTTGACAAAAAAATCTTTGAAAATGTCACCATCGGAATGCTTGAATTTTTGGTTGACAACGTTGCGTTTTGCGAGACCGGGAGATCGACGATTGGGAACCGAACATTGTGATAAAAGCGATGGCTTTCACTATCGTGAACTTTCTAAATTTGTGCATTAATATCAAAGCAGCACCTGTATATGACGTATGCACATCTCGGTTAATAACATATTCTAGAGCATGTTTTCTATCGAGATTTTCGTAATAGAAGGTTGTTAATGACAAGGAAGCTAACAAACCAAGGGCTCCTAATGATAAGATTGAAGTCGTTCACTTTGGGAGTCTTATGGTTGACCGTTACGGAATATCACTTACAGATGATGAGGGATATGTTCGCCATGCCGTACACCTAATCCAGTCATTCTTTTCTCGTTTACAACCATTACTGGATCAAACTTATTCCCAGATTTGAAACATATGTAAAATTTGATTGATTAATTAAAGAAGTCATGGGATTTAACATTTCCACGTGGTCTCATTTGATCTGGGTGGATCCAACCGAAAAAAAACTACACTTGTAGGAGATCAAGAGTATTTCAACCCTGTAAAGTTTCATCAAAATCCTGCAGTGGTTTTAAAGAAGTCAAAAATGTGAAAAGTTCATAGACCAATGACAGTGTGATACAAGTATAACTATAGCTCACTTGAATCGTTTTCTCAAGTGAGCTAAAAAAAGTAGTCACTATCACTATAAAGAAAATAAATGGAGAGTAAAGAAAGATAGCAATACAGTTATGGTGGTTTGATGACGATTTATTAAGTAGTATTCGTATGTATATGTATACCATTGCTAACAATAAAGAAAAGAGGAAAGAAAAAAAGAGATGGCAGAAGACAAATATGTTAATTTTGATTACATGAATTTTGACAATTACCATGGAGACAGAAAAGGTAATATTGCATATGTCCAATTCAAAAAATATTGTAAAATGATATCACTTAAATTAAAAAACAAATTTAAAAAATTGGAATTGAAAAATAAGTGAGAGGGAATGACAATTGAAAGGCATATTTTCTTTACATTTATTCTCATGTCTCATGAGTTACATAGCCCTTACGAAAATGACAAAAAGGTCCTGTGGTCACATTTTGAAATCAATGATGTAAAACCATCACTTTTCTGATTGAGAACAAAAACACTTAAACAAACAAGGGGAGGAAAGGGATCTTATTGGTCGAGTAGATAGAGCACCATTTAGTCCCTGACTTCTGGTCAGTGCAGATTCAAGCTTTGCTGCAACCTACATTTATAATGTGATGAAGTGTGCCAATTTACTTGAAGGAAGCTGTTGGTTTTTTGTGCATACATGGTTACCGGGTTCTCCCCTCCACTAATGAAAATTGGCAGACAACATATGAATGAAAGATTGCTGAGTGTAATGTAGACCAAAGTAAAACCCAAACTAACAAAACACATAAAATGGCATAATAGACATGTATACACAAGGGTTGTTATAACAATCAAGGAATAGAGAAGGATAAACTAAACCAAGCATTTAATACTGTGGATAAAATGGAATGGCATTGAATACTTAAAAATTCTATATACACGGACATTGTAACCAAGTAATATACATTATAAATACACACACAATGTATCTGTCTGAGCCTATAGTCAGGCAGAATTAATAATATCTTATAACAAACGAAATTATATACCTAAAGTACAGCTGGAATGGTATGACCACTTTTGGGGGAAAAGCCTCTATCATTTTACTTGGTTTAGTGAAATGCAAAGCATGATTAACAGCCAAGAGGGCGAGCCTTACTGGTGCAACAGAAAATGTTGCTACATCACTTATTAGATTGTAAAATCCTTCAGTTGAGATCAATCAGAAATCCACACAGTAATTTTATATCAGAAACATGCAGATACTAAGTTGTGATAAAGTGGTACATCTATACTGTGTATTTTTATATAATACTCCAGAGCCATCAACATCCTATATCCAGAGAGTTGGTCACAAGAGAACAATATACTTAATAACACACATTATATGGAACTACGTGAACAATTCACTTAGTTAGAAAACAAACAATCCTAATAGGAGTTTATCCAGTCCTGGCAAATAAATAATTGAATCAAGTTCACAAAAGGTCCATATCTTGAACATAAGAGGTTGGGCATCAAGATTCATATGAGTACATGTAATGGTGGAAGGGGAATCCCCTAATAAATTACATAGTTATATTCTGTACATGCTTAAACATAGATTGGACATGCAGATTGAGAACTACATGAGAAAATCTAAATTTGTTTGCAAATAAATCCATGGATTTGATTGACTAAAATATCTATGAATAGAATTTGTTAAATATAAATCAATAAAAAATGAAAATGATTTCATATTTCATTAAATTAAACAATAATAAACTCATGTGTACATATAAGACTTATAAACAACGTTGAGAGCTGCTGCATTGGGAGGTCTTGAGTTTGTGTCTTCTCATAATGGTGGCTGACTATTCATTTTATTCAGATTAGAGAGTAAAATCTGTGGTTCTGTGTCCCAGCAGATATTGTCACATTAAAGAACCCTCACTGCTACATGACCATAACTCAAAGCATAGGCCAAATATTTTGTAGCCTTTTCACCTAGAAATCATAAATAATGATGTCTTTAAACATTCACCTAGCCACTAATAGTGATATGTGAAATTATAATTTAACATATAATTATAATTGATTTCCCCCTTGATATCTTTTACTGTCAACTTTTTTAAGTGATTTCTTTAGACTATTATTCACAAGTTATAAATAATGGTGTCGTTAGACTTTTACCTAGCAATTATGCATATTGTTGCGATTTTGAATGAACCTTTGTAACTTTTTGAATCACATTGTTGAGTAGGGTATCAATAAAAAAAACATTTATGTAAGCCTGGGATTATTTCATGCTAAATTAAGAAAGCGGACCAAAACGAAAGAGAATGGAGAAATAAATTAAAATGTTGTTGTCGGTGGATCTATTATTGAGGTATCAATTTAAATGAAACAACTGCTTTTCTAAGTAATATAAAATTTATCTTTTAAATTTTTTTCATAAATCAACAGATGCTGAAAAAGTTTCATCTACATTGGTTGCTTAGGAAAATGCACCACAACATTACAAACAAAAACTATGAAATTAACACTAATGGTGTAATAAAACAATGGACCCGTTCACTGGAACTGTGGTCCTGTATCTTTGATTTGGCAAAAATATACAGATTCTCAGAAAATGACACCAAGAATCAATTACTTACTAAAACAATGTCTACTGTAAACAAGGTTATTTTTGCACTGTGGGATTTTCACCCTAATACACTTGCGAGCCATTGCGCCCTGCTTTATATTCGCCCAGTCTTGTCATAACTCTATTAAATGAATTTACCGTTTTGAATTTGCCTTGTCTTGAATTCGCCCAGTGTGTGGCATCATGCTATTATATTAAATTTCTCTGTTTTTGTTTTGAGAATCTAGATAGTTGACAAGCAATGAAAGTAAATAATTTTAACAATTTTTGTACATTATTATTTAAATCATGCAAAAAAGTAATCCTTGTAAACTTGTATGTGATAGTAAAATTCCACCAAAGAGCTAAGATTCAGTATAGATTGACACTTTGCCTCATTATATTGACCTTTGTCCTCTGGTACAACTTTATTATATCACAAACTTGTTATAATGAATGATTCTATCATTTTCTTGGTAGAAATGGCAAACTTGTACGAGATATAAGCATCAATTTACAGCTGTGGACATTAACATATATGAAATTTGGAATTCACCGATTATGACTTGCAAGCTATTATATAATGTACATATGTAAATCTGAACAGAGAGGCTACAGTTCTTGTCTGTTCTTATAAAACGTTCACTTACATTTATGACAAAAAAAGGCAGGTATAAATACTCAGTGAGAACATATATTACAAAACCAATAATTCTCATTTAAAATGAATAAAATCAGACACAATTGGAAGCCTTGAATTCCAGATAAGAAGTGTTCCCAATTTATTTTAACTGTTTAATTGGCCCAAATGACATGAAAGACTTGGGACAATATTGAGTACATTCAGGATTACTCAATTTACACTCACCATGCTTGAAAGCACAGACAGCGATGGGTACAACATTTGAAATACAAACTTAGCCTAATCAAACTCTGTGATACACCACCAGGATTCTAAGAGTGCAAGTCAGAAGTGATGTGAAATTTTGCTGCATTCACGAAAATTAGCAACTGTGTTTCTAGACATTTTACCATAAACTGCTATTTCTGTCTGATATTTTTGATAAATCTTTCTGCTGTCTTATGATGCATGTATCTAGAAATGCTCTCTTTGTACTGCATCATCTCAAGAAGCTTGAAGCAGTTGAACTCCTTCTATGAGTAAAACTGTATATGCTTCTTCTTATTTAATAACTGATCATGTCGTAGCATTGGTGGATCAACATGTATTCAAGTATATTACATTACAAAACTTCAAATCAGAAATTTTAAATCAAAGAAATCTTTCTTTTTTTAAAAAAAACAAACAAACAAAACAAACGAACAAACAAATCTGGTATGTGAAAAAAGGACACATGATTAGACTCCTAGAAATCCAAGGATGTACACAATATGATTTGGAGATATAACTCTCCATAACAGAAACACGAGAAGGATATTGCATATGATTCTGAATAAAAATGTAGATTTTCATGGGAGAATAAATTAAGAATTCCCAATTTCACATGAGATATCCAAAAAGCAGGCAAAAGCAGAGAATTGCTATCACAGGACTGTCTCTATTAAACAACAAAAATCTAGGCAAGAGCACAAACAAATCAGTGTACGAGTTTAACTCACATTCACTCATCATTCTAAGCAAGCATTTCACTGAGTAAATTCCTGTATAAAAATACATTGACTGCGAGGTTAGGAGAATATAGCATCTGCAGGTCAACCTATAATACACACTGAAAAACTGAACTACACGCATATTGACAAAGAACAATTTAGCCTAAATCAATCACAGACGATGAAAAAACAAATCTATAAGGTGTAATGATTACAATCATTTTCAACACATCTTTCTCAAAAATCAACTGTAGCACATCAAGAAAATTTTAGAAAAACTCTTATCCTACAGAACTATAGGTTTCAATCCATGGATTCTCATCAATATTGACAAAATCTGGTTGTAACAAATTGAATTCATACACTCACTTTCCTTAACCTCTGCTGAATGGAAAGGCTGTCTTTAGTAACAGTGCAATATGCTTGAATACTGTACAAGTCTTCTTTTACTGTCCCTCCTCACATTCAGAACTTATAACACTACATCCTTCAAGTTACACACACAGATACATGTACACTTCCCACTTACACTCCTTCAGATCCACAGCTTCACATATTCTTCTCACATGCACATACACACCTCTGCAACAATCCTACAGCGCAGGACATCTTCCTTTCCTCACATCCAAATGGTAAAACGGTATCCTTTCTTCAATGAGAAATATTGATATTCGGGATAGAGACTAGCGTACAATGTTTCTGTATTATCCCAAATTCTGTTGAATTATGAGTAAACTCCAAAAACCAGATCCAGTATGATTTACAATGGCCTATATAAATGACTCATGGGTTGCTGTGGTCCAATTGTAAAATAAGGTATCTAATGTCTTAATTATGTCCTATCTTAGCACCTACATCACCAATGCATGTCTTTTATTATCCATTTTTGTCTATCACTTCCATCACATGTTCCTACAAGAAAGAAAAAAACAATATGTTAGTCCAAAAGCAAGACAGGTTCATGAATCACTTATGCCCCTAGGACTTCAAACAGAATCACATGTAGAACATCAAAGTCGAGGTCATACAGTGTAAACCTTACACTCCTGTATTGTTGTTAATGTCCCACACAAGAATACTTCACTAATATGGAGACATCACCGTGTGCTGGTGAAGGGTGACAAATTTTGTCTGTGCTCGGCACAGCTGGCTGTAGAGCAGGGAGGGTTCTTTAACATGCCAACACCTACTTTGACACAGGACCTCGCTTTTTACTGTCTCATCCTAAAGTCAGGGACTGCCACCTGCAGCATGACACTGTGCAGATTTGAACCCCAGATCTTTCCATTTGGAGTCGAACATGCTAACCACTCAGCCAAGGAGGCCCCGTAGGCTTTGTTATAAGAAATACACATAGGAATATGGCTGAACTGTAACTAACTTTCAGAAAGCTAGGTCCAAAGTTAGTTATTTTGTTTGTTCTTCTGTAGTTGAATGTCTCAGTAAAAATAGTGGACCCTCTTTAAAGGCCGTTTAACTTAGGAGATCATCTCACGAATCAAACTAATACATAACACAATACTCTGTTTCCACAAATTTTCGGCCCCTTGGCCTTTATCAAGCGGTCGACGACACTGGTCACTGTGTGTTGTCTTATATATTTTTACAAGGATACTTCCTTTTGGAGGAAATTGGATTATATTCAAACTAAAACAGACCATTAAAATTCAGTCTGTCTATCACTTCAAGGCTAGGTTGAAAAACCTCACTTAGGAGACCACCTCACTAACCGGACTAATTTAAGCCAGTCACTTGGGTGGTCCTGATAACAAGATTCCACTGTATTTCACTTATGTTGCCATTATGAAAAGTCTGTGAGGGGTTCCTAACAGTGTCCTAAGACACCCATTACCCTTGTGCATTAAGGGACCTTAACTTATATTTAGGCCGACTGAGACACTGAACCTTGGTCTTATTTCAACGACAGTAAAAAAAAAGCTATAAGCTGTGACCAGCCGTACATGTAATTGATCTTACCATGAAATAATTCATATATCGATGTACATGTACATATCATAAGGTTATATAGTTGTCAAATTGAATGTGCAATATGGAATTAACCTTTGTGAGACATGGACACCCTCTCCAATACATATGTACCTGTCAATGGTCATGGCTATGGATAACCTCATGATTCAAAGTTGAACATGTTAACCACTAGGCCATAGCGGACCCTCCAGTGACAAAGGAATTAAGATGATGCAATAGAATGCTGATACCCTAGCAGTCTGTTCATTGTCTGATATTCTTAAGTAAGCTTTAAATCGTTCAGACTGAACCATTGCTGCAAGTCTACTCAACTCTGGGCACATAAATATCAAAATACAGACTAAGACAATGGACTAGAAATGTAGGCCTACAGATTATCAAAAACATTAAATCACTATGCATCCTCATCTAAATTATTTGATTCCGGCACATCAATTTGAAAAAAAAATGCTTACATCAGCAGCCACCGCTTCATTAATTCCAAAGACAAAGTAAAAGAAACATACAGTCAACTCCACATATAACGAGGTTGAAGGGAGGAAGATATTTGCCTTGTAATAGCCGATCTTTGTTATTCGCATTCACAAAGTAATGTATGAGAAGTGCATCGGGAATAGAAATCACCTTGTAACAACCAGTACCTTGTTACATGTGATCTCGTTATATGCGGAGTAGACTGTATTACTTTTTTCTCTATATGTTTCGCACCTTATTATACCAATGTGTTAACTCTATTTCTGAAAATGTTTGTTCCATAAGTTAAAGACAACATCAAGTGTAAAACAGAAACAGGATATGAGTATGTAAAAATCAACAGAATGCCAGGAACAAGATAGTAGAGAAGGGAAAATCCACATACCTATTGACGGAGCATCTTTGTCATTGGGATTTGCTGCTCCTAGACACTGCTTGCTGTTGACATGCTTAATTTCTGATGTCTAAAATAAAAATAAAAAATAAAAATATATGGTAATGAATCAGCTTGTACTTCAACTGAAAAGAAAAACATATTACAATTGACTTACAACAGAAACTCCTATACTAAATTCATGTTACATGAAATGTCAGGATAAATGGAACTATTGATTGAATTTCTTCATTTAATGTTTAATCAAGACTTTTTTTTTCATTCTACACCTTATTGGCCTAATAGTTTGTTTATTTTTCTCACTCTAATACTGCTCTCAACAGTATTTCAGTCACATCATAGGACAAGGTCAATTCTTTTATTCCATGAATGACCCTCGACTACGAGAGAAATCTTTATGCCAATATTTACCTGTTGCCATTCAAATAATAAACAAGCATTTGGCAATGCCCTAGCCTTGAAGAGATGAGTTGTAGAAGCCTTAAAATCAGCTCATTTCTGATTCAGCTTCAATTAGTTCTAAAATGAGCCCAAAAATCTCATTTCTGATATCAAATTTTACTTGGGTAATAGTTTTCAAACACGAGCTCTTTCCCTAATAAACTGAAGTTACATTGCCCATTTTTTCCATTGCATAATTTTTCAGCTTAGCATAAACTGTCAAAAGATACATTGCAATCATATCTATTCTGTAATATGTTAACATAATAAATTTATTTCACATCTTTAAAATGTTAATAAGAACAAATGTATGGTACAAAGATGAAGTTGACATTACCAACTATGAGGTATGAACATGATGTTACAAAGCATTCCATGCTATGAATCTGTAAAAATCATGATGAGTAAAACAAGAAATTTTGGCATGAAATATCATTTTGGACAAAAGAAATGGGTCGAGTCCTGATATACACACTGTTGCTTATTTGAATTATGTAATTTAAACAATTTTGATTGAAGAACTGTGAAGCAAGCAAGCAAAAGGTAACATATGGACATAAATTACAGATATAGAGAAATTTGATCTCAATAATATAATTTATAAAGAGAATAAATTAGGATATGAGTAAAAGGAACCAATCATAAAATCATTCAAAGAATGAAGTTGTAATGATCCTATATAGTGATACATTCTAAATATGATGTGACTGTGGGCTAAAATTACGGAATAATAACATCCACACAAACAAAGGGGAACACTAGTCTAGTATTTACATTAAAAAAAAAACAAACAAACAAAAATTTTCTTTACAAATTTTATCAGGGTATGTAAAAACAAAATTTTCATAATAAATGAATGTGTGACTGAGAAAGAATTCAAACAAGTATGCCCTATAAATTTCTTGTTTTACTTTTTTTTCTCAATTTATATACATTCAATGTCACATTTCTTTTCTCTTCATTTTTGAAGACGAAATACATGTATTTGAGTAATTTAATAATACTATTTTGTGTTAGATGCAATGTTTCATTTACATTTCAACACTGAATGCTCTATTTTTCTTATTTTCTCAAGTTAATCACTTTTTCCTTTAAAATGTACATAAAAATTCATTAAACCATACATTGTATATGGTAATATATTGATTTGAAAAAAATGTATTTTTGTGAAATTTCCCTTGTTGAAATAAAAATCGGAAGAGGTCAGAATAAAATGTGACATTGATTTTCTACTGTAGCCTCTGATTAATACAATGTGATCTACTGCCTCACCATGCTGTAAACCCCCTCCGTCAAAGACAACACACACACACACACACACTTTAGCTACAGTCACACCATCACAAACATCACACATGACATAACGTTGATGTTGTTGTATTGTTCTTTAAAGTCGCATTCAAGAATATTTCACTCATATGGAGACTCTACAAATTTTGCCTGTGCTCGGCACTGCTGGCTGTAGAGCAGGGAGGGTTATTTAATGTGCCAACACCTACTGTGACACAGGACCTCGGTTTTCACTGTCTCGTCCGAAAGACAGGGACGGCCAACTGCAGCACTGCACTGCGGGATTTCGAACCCTGGACCCTTTTATTCGAAGTCGAACAGGCTAACCACTCAGCCATGGAAGCCCCACACATGACATAACATCATACCTGGATCACATATGACCAACAGTGAGACCACCTTGCCTAACCTTTAAGACCTACTTAGATACAGTAAGACACTGGTAATACTGCTTAAGAGACACACAGGACAAAATCATCAACAAGATACCCCCGAGATTGGAATATACACTGATTTGTTGAATGAAACTAAAAAAGAGACTCATAACATTTATCATTTTGTTAAGTGGTTTAAAAAAGCAAAGCTGAACGTCAATAACTCATATAAGTATATTTCAGACGGAAAAGTAAAAGCTGAACTTTCATATTTTGGTTGGATTTTGAAATCAAGATAAAAGCTTACAATGCATATCTCCTTTTTGGCAGGTAGCTTACAAAAGGGAAGTGATTAAAAGAAGTCAGGGTAAAAGTACATGAATTACAAAGCAATCGAGCTGATTGGTCAATAGACATTAAGATA
>JACSZP010016807.1:0-14976 GCA_016161895.1 Pinna nobilis | reverse complement strand
AGAAAAAATTTTCGGCTTGCTTCGCTCGCCAGTCAGTCATTTCTTTATACTTTAAATTGTATCACAAATAAAATAGTTAAACAAATTAAAGTTAAAACTGTCCAAAATTTCCCGGCTCGCTTCGCTCGCCGAATTTGTTAAGCAACTTATTTCAGATCTTCAATATTATCTTATTCGATATCTTTAAAAAAAATGAAAAATTTCGGCTCGCTCCGCTCGACAGTCATTCTTTACACTTTAAATTGTATCACAAATAAAATAGAAAGATATCGAAGTCAACACTGTCCAAAATGTTCTGGCACGCTTTGCTCGCCAAATTTGTTAAACAAATTATTTCATACATGTATCTTTACTATCATTTTATTTGATATCTAAAATGAAAAAAAAAGAGAAAATTTCGCCTTGCTTCGCTCGCCAGTCATTTTTTGTATTTTAAATTGGATCACAAATAAAATAGACAAATCGAAGTTAAAACTATCTAAAATTTTCCGGCTCGCTTCGCTCGCCGAATATGTTGATCAACTTATTTCATATCTTTAAAATTTTTGTATAAAAACGCAAATAAAGGATCACAATTATTTTCGTTTTTATCAATAAAATTTTATGTAAGGATTTCCCATTGTTTACTAGCGGTAAAAAAGTGGAAATCCAGGCCCCCGGCCTCCCCCCTTGATGAAATAAGCTGGATACGCCCATGCCGCATTGTGGACCCACTGGGAGCCTTATGTTAGCCCCATACCGCCTGGGGCTAATCTTTAAAAAATAACATAGGATTCCGAAACAGCGTGTAGGATGAATAAAATCTTTGTTACCTGAAATGCGTTCGTTTCATTGCCATATAAAATAGAAGCTAGTAAATGTAGGCCTATGGTGTTTTAATTCTTTCCCTAGCATTTCAGTCTTTTTACATACAGAACGGAGATCTGTCTCAAGGAAGGGGGTAAGTGAAATATAAAGGCAGTGTAACTTCAAATTCGAAAGTTGTCGCTTTGAAAACTGTTTTGTGGACAAACACACAGACGGTCGGACAGACTAGTCACTAGGACTGTAGGGTCTAGATTCCCTACTTCACACTTAAGATGACGTTTTTTTCATGTAGGTCTTATAATTATATCGGGCCTACAATGTACAGTAATATACCAAAAGTATGTCACTATATTGCTATTCTCCTAAAGTGTCAATGCTTAATGAACTTTTTTGAAGTAACTGTCACAAATAAATGCTTTCATCGATTCATTCAAAATTTCACACGTTTACAAGGAATTGTATTTATTTTCATTGATTTGGTTTTCGGTATACATTTCTTTGAGCCTGTGACTACTATAAGCAACAGCTTTTCTTTACAATAAGTAATTTTTTGGCGTCGTGTAATATGAACGAAGAATGAAAAAACGCTACAGATTTCGCTTGTCACTTACCAATACAATATTTTCATGGACTTCCATTCCAATATGCAAAGGTTTACAATACTTGATCAAATATATGAGTCAGGGCAATAATTCAAATAAATATTATTGAACATAGAAAGCGATGGGAAAATGACTTTTGTTGACAATCTTTTGGCACGTGTATACATGTGCATGTGCATTTGTGCATTTCAACTCCTCACGAGCAATTCAATTATCCTCTAATCCAATAAACTGGGAATTGAAGATTAGTGCCTATTCGATCTAATTAAAATTCGTCTTTGATGTTATCTTTCGACAAAACGCAGTAACAGAACGGCACACTGAAAATAGATTTTGGATTAGATTGCAAGATTATCATACAAGAAATGGTAAAGCCAAATAGAAATTTTCTGCGTCAGAAAGCAGATTTTCTTCGAGCGTCTAAAAAGTTCCGAACGTCTTAACGGATTCAGCCTATAGACGGCATTGGAGTAAGCTTAGTATTCTCCATTTTATTGAAAATATTGGATTCCTGGAAAATCGGATTGAAGCAAGAACTGCAGAGTTAATTGAGAACGCGGTTGAGAAAGGAAACGCTTAAAAATGGTAAAAAGCCTATAACATTCAGTTGATAATAAAATCGAAGATGTTATGGATGATCCTGCACTTAAACTCCATTACTGTATTTCTGTGTCTAAGTATTTCGAATATAAATCATTCTCAGAATTTAAATTAAATATTATGGCGCCTGTTCGTTTTTGAAAGACCAGATCATAGATTTTAACGAAGACAAGATAAGCCAGATAAGCCAAAGACATGCTGCATACAAAATGTGTTCTCAAGAAATACAGCATTGATATATAACTCAGAAGGTAATACGCCGGATATCCGGCGTTAAAGCCTTATGCTCCTCTGATCCTCATTGTTTTTTATTCTAGTCTCTTCTATATCAACCTTTTGCTACATTTGAAAATTCTTCCAACAGAAACAATCAGTGGGTACAAATTGTGCCCCTCTCTTGGCTGACATCTTTCTCCATTCGTATGAAGCGAGATTGATAGTCTCTGTCCTCAACACGGGAGAGGGAGTTACAATTTCTCGGTTTAATTTAACTTTCAGGTTCATCGACGGCGTCCTGTATATCAATAACCCAGATTTTCACAAGTACCTTGGGCATATGTATCCAGTTAGACTTGAGATCAATGAGATTACAGATATTTACTCCTATCGATTGAGAAAGACAGTGAATATGAAATCCACTGTATGATAAGCGCGATGAATTCAATTTCAATATCACGAAATTATTGTTCCTGAGTAGCAATATCCCGTCTTCTCCTGTCTAATATGACGTATGAATGCTTTATTCAGAGAGCTAGACGACTCACCAATAAACTACTCACAGGGATACGCTGTTGGAATTGCGTTCGAAATCGTTTCTAAAAGTAAAGTTTTATAGTCAATACGGGGAACTTGTTAAACAATATAGATCTTTCAAGGATGTTGGTTGATGTACTTGAGAACTGCCGTTTGCAGTGACCACCTTTTGCTAATCAGATGAGGAGCACATATAATTTTCAACCAAAGTCGTCATTTTACCGATTTCGTAGGGTTTCCGTGTAACATTTGCGACGGGCGTGACATGTCAACAGGGGATGCGGATTCCTCCATAATACCTGGACCCATCTCATTAGATATTTGCAATTGTTTTCCGTGTTGAGACCGTTTCTATTCATTAACTCGCCTTGTTCAATAGAACTTGGAATTTCGAGCATCCCTTAGTACTTCTGGAACTTTATTTCAACATAGCAAGGCGACAACATCAAGCTGAAGCTTTAAGAAATTCCATCTTACATGTACATATAAAGGAAAATTTCCTATGAAATCTTTAATGTGCCAAGCTGATGATTGAGAGGTTCCCCTGGTCTTCCATTGTCTCGTCCAAATGATTGGAGGGAGGGGCAGCTGATAATCAGACAGTTGTTTGTCTAGTTACTCTGCATACCCTAAATCTGACGCCTCCTTCAGCGTTGCACACGTGGCACCACGAACCATTAGAATGTGTGGATCACTCATTAGAACTATACGATGCAATATTGTTGTTGTTTTATTGTTGTTTAACAACAAGAATATTTCACTCATATGGAGACGTCACCGTGTGCCGGTGAAGGGCGACAAATTTTGTCAATGTTCGGCACTGGTGGCCGTAGAGCAGATTTTGTTCTTTAACGTGCCAACACCTACTGTGATACGGGACTTCGGAGTTTACTGTCTAATCCGAAAGATAAGGACGGCCAACCGCGGAGTGGCGCTGCGCGGATTGGAACCCCGGACCCTTCGATTCGAAGTCGAGCACGCTAACCACTCGGTCACGAAGGCCCCGTACGATGCAATGTAAACATGCATTGCAATGAAAGAATCTGAGAATTGATACGAATAGCAAGGAGTTAAAATTGTTATAAAACTACAGGTTAACCTGTTTTAAGAGACCATCCAGGGGAAATAAAATTATAGTCACATAAGACAGGTGGTTTCTTGGTTCAGATAAAGGTCACAGAAAACAGGTAGTCCTTTGATTCAATGGGTCGCTAAGCCAGCGGATTAGACTTTATTAAGAAATCGAATTAAATACATGTACACAAAGTACATGTATTTTCATTTTCTGACTCGATGAGTAATAATTATGTAATCATAACTATACGAAATTACACGGATTGTTTAAAGTGTAAGAGACTCGAAGACTTTTAGCTAAAGAATCAATCCGATTGAAATTCTGGGTGATATTTTAGTTTCGCAATCAAACTCAGATTTGATCGTTCATACTCAAGTTTATCAGATATACCGCAATGAAATGATTTAATGCACTTTCGTTGAAGCCACAATCTTATGACACTGTCATGTTCTAACTTTTGAATTTATCAGGTGGGTAGTCAATACAAACGTTAGAAGTTGTCATGTTCTAACTTTTGTATTGACCACCCACCTGGTAAATTCAAAAGTTATAACATGACAACACACTGTCACTTTTTCCGTATTAACCAACCAATTCACCGTCCAGTTGAATGCATATTGCAAACCATGGTAGCCCAAGCCACGTCACGGTTGACTTTCCCTGTTACAGTGTCAACACGTTAAAAGCACTTTCTGCCCAATAGCTCAAAATGCCCTGCGTGGAACAAATTTTTAAAGGATTTTAAAATCCCTTCACCACCCTTATAAGGGAAATAATCCTCAGCGGTATACGACGTAAAGCAACAATACAACAACGACAAAGTCATATTGCAAAACGGTAATATGTATAATCAGCACTAATTACAATGTTCTGACTTTTACAAATGACATTGGAAACTAAGTTTCATTGGTCTTGAAAGGTCGTGACAACGTAACCAGAACCTGACATCTGTGAAGCTGTGTTGAATCTTGTTAACGTGATATGTCACATAAAGGGAGACACGAAAAGAAATAAAACTAATTTGATTGCGAAACAAAAAAAAGAATCACTTCATTGCAAATTGGACCACTATCAATTTAATTAAACTTCAATCTGCAGTGTGCTGTATAAGATCTGACGGAAACCCATAGATAAATCAAATTCCATGGACTCTTTCGGAATTTCTCGAGCTTATCATATACCAAAGTTGACATTTATGCCTTCAATTTAATTGGTTATTGACAGAGGTCATGGGATTTGACCTTTCAGTGGGGTTTCATTAGATCTACAAAATTTAATGTAGCCTATATGTAGATCGAACTTTTTGTATGATTGGATCATCGTGGCCATCTTGTAAGTACATTTGTGTTCAGGTCATTAAGCCTACACTGATTGCACGACGAACGGGGATTACCTACGGTCCCGGGCACCTGCACTCATCCCCGGGTTTTAGTAATTTTCGTGCTACGCAATCTTTAGTTGTATGCGTTGTTGTGCATCTTACTGTTTGTACATGTGAAGTATTGTCTCTTTTCGTTTTGGTCGTGGAATTATTTGTTATAAAAGGCGTTGACACGTTAAAGAACCCTCCCTATTCTATGGCCATGAGGTCCAAGCATAGGCAAAATGTGTCGTGCTTCACCGGCACACGGTGAAGTCTGTATACAAGTCAAATATTCTGGAATGGAACTTTAAACAACAATGCAAGTGATGATGTAATGAATGACCCTTCCTTTTTTGAAGTTTTTTATGCATCGAACTTCTGATGATACTTATCACGTGAAAGTTAGCCATTTTAGCCACAGAAGATCAGTGGTACACAGTGACCGGTTATTTCTGCGCCACGTGTTAAAACTAGACACAAGTACGTGTATGTGACTGTCAAAGAAGGCGTAAGAAATCAATGAATCAATTAGTCAGAGATTGCAGATACCATGCATATTCATTATCAGAATCTGTATCTTTTCAGAGTACACGCTAAACGTAATTATCTACATGCATGTCTGGATTGCATTTTGATTTCAGATTCGTTACAGCATTTGTGTGAGATGATCGTGATTTGGAATAATGATAGAGCATTACTGTTGTGTTGATGAATTAGTAGCAACTGTATATCTCTGTTTGGTATGCATCCGCATATGGTTATATAACGACTATGCACTTGTATTTACGCAATGAGCACAGACGTGGGACGATGATAAACCGGCTTGTTGCGCGTGTGATTAATGAGTTAGACAAGAGAAACTGCTGCTGGGATACACTTTGAAATTACGATTTTCTTGTGAAGCTTACAGCAGAAATCGGTATTGATTGCTTTGTGGTGATATTGTCGGAATCACTGGCTAACGATACTTAATGTGTGTATGAATATATGTGAGAATTAGTACATGACCAATAAAATGATTAATGTCCATATAATGACCCCTACTCGTGAACGGTCTCGACAAGTAGAACCCTGCGCGCTGAAGTTATTGACTCAAAAGTAGGAATTAGCGCGAATTTACATCTATCACGGTAAAGTCGAGAATAAGTGATGAAGCGATGCGTCTGAAGCCAGTCCAGTTCACGGCTAGCTACGATGTTAATACTGTTAAACCACAAAATACCAATAGTTATCAGTGGTCGAGAAGACGATATACAAAACAGTGAAATATAAGACACAAAGAGCCCAAGACCCAAAGTCACCAAAAAATCTCAATTTCAATTTCAATATTCAGCTCAACTATTTTCCTCCCGCTTTGGAAGGAACACAGGTACATGAAGTTAAATGTATATCAGCATGTGCATTTGTATTGCATTATTCTAATATCAAAAATGTTTTGTGTTCCTCTTCGGAATCTAATCAATCGGATCAAAAACAATTTGAGAATATACTCAGATCTTGAGTACCATACTCAATGTCTTTTAAAAGAATTCTTGCTGAAAATCTCAAATTCAACAAAATGTTCCTGCTGAAAATACAAATGAGTCAGTATTCATCTACATGTATTTCGAAAAAAACCAAATGTATTTTTTTCCTTAAAACTGAAACAAATTTTTGAGTTTTCAGAGCCACCGAAAAAGTCTTAAGCCAAAAAACAGTATTTTCCCCATGTGTGTAACTCAAGTTTGAAATGATCATACGATGAATTGAATTTTTAGAGTACTATTGTAGTACTTATTTCTCAAAGGTATTGAATTTAATATGACCAAGTTACACGCTTTGAGCACGATTTCGATATATTCTTTCTATACATCTAACTGAAAATTATATACAAAACTGAATATTCATATTATTAAAATCAAAATAAAGCATTTATGTACGTTAACCTGTTATTGTCCCAATAAGCACAATGACCGCAACAGGGCTAAGTCTATGGTTTTACTAAACTTTCAACCCATTTACTGTAAGTGTTGTTATCAAGGGCTTCAGATTCAGTTTAATTTTCGAGATCATCACGTACATCATAAAGTCTTTAGCTTGCGTTGTGTGACCAGATTACACACACATTTATTTCGACTGATATATAAGAATTGCTCCAATAGAAAACATTCATGTACCACGTGATACCCGATAACGTTTGTGCGGGACTATTGTTTCTAATAGTGATTGGATGACGTTAGAAGATACTTTCCGGTGCTGACGTCATTTCCGCGGGAAGATTACTTAGAGTTTCATTCCATCACTATTGGAGCCCATGCTTCTCCAGCTGACTAGTCACACCGCCCGGAGTCCACGTTAAAGTAAATGGGAAATAAATCGTCCTCACAATCGGTTAAGAAAATTCAACAACCACCACATCGAACAGGTTATTCAAACAAAACGCGAACCACTATCGACAAATAATTTTAAGTTTCTATTCAAGTATTTCTATCCATAAGATATGGCCTTCAGTAACTGAACAAGAAATTAAATTGCACTTTCGCTCGCATTGCATAATTTCGATATTTTTTCATTCTCATCGGTAAAATTTCACCGGTCAACAGGGAATGCTTATTCCTAGGCACCTGATCCCACCTCTGGCGTATCCAGGGGTCCGTGTTTGCAATTTTTGTAGGAATTATGAGATTGATCACTCTTCGTTGCCTTTGTCATTTTTTAACTATTTGTGTATTAAAACTAGTGTATTACAAGGCATAGGAGTGTCAGATTTATTGTAAAGTGGTGTCTGAAAACCGATATATGGGTATAAACCCAGAGATAGATGAATATTATACAAACACGAACCTCTGCGAACTCAGCTCTAGAGATTGGCCAATATTGAACAAACACTGTCAGAGAAAAGAGTTATCTACACTATCTCTGGTTTTCTTTTACGAACTAGAGAACTTGACACCAGCGCATTTGATATGACGTTAATTTCTAATTAATACTCGGAAGATCTATTTTCACTAGCAAAATTTCATTGAAATGTCGAAGTATTTCCCTGCCATCCGTGGTATGAAAAACCGATCAATTTAAACAAAGAAATTAATTAAGCATTGTACATTAGTTGTAAGGACAACTCCGGATGTTGTACTACACGCCCACCTTATTTACCACACAGTAGTGTGACAAAACCTGTATCACCAACTCCTCCAGCGATCTTGCATAATCTACATATCCGTTGTTCCTATACTTTTGTTTACATTCTGCATTAGGTACACAGAAATAGCAGATCCAGGGAAAATCGATGTTGTCACTAAGCAGTGTATTTTCTAACTAGTGAAGTTTGATTTTGGATTTGTTATGGGATGCAGGCCAAGTCGTCGGACGGCTTCTAAGATAAAGTCATTTAATTCCAGTGAATATTCCACCTCTCATTTGTCGGATATTAGTGGATCATTATCACACGATAGGAAGGACATGACGGGGTCAAAGAGGGGAGTGTTACTACGAAATAAAGGATTCGAAAATCACAAGGAATTTAACAATTTTTCAACGACTTCAAAAACCTATTACAGATCCAAATCGAAAACAGCTAAGATCACGGTGCGTTTATCTACAGACGGATCGTTATTAGAAATAGAAGAATGTGAAATAGATTTGATGCAAAACTGCAAGGTACCCGATGACATAAAGCAAGACCAGCAAACTGCACGTGCTTCGTATCTGCACAACCGGGATTTACGGGAAAGTTTGTGTCGGAGGAGCAGCGCCCCGGAGCTGCAACACCCAAACAGTCTTATAAAACAATTACACAAGGATAAACACAAATATGGTAATATTGAAAAAATAACACGGGAACAAAAGTCATGCTATGTGTTTAATAGGAGTGACAAAGACCCGAGTGTTAGTTATGGGATATTTACCTCCTCGCTGTCCGAGGGTAGAGCGATCGATGAGAACACGCTTAGTATACATAGATACGTCGAAATGGCACCACGTTTAGATTTAGAAATGAAATCGTTAAGGCGTGGAATTGGATTGGAAGAAATAAGATCTGCAACAAGCAATGTATTAAATGATCAATTTATAGACGATCTTGGGAGTTGCTCTACATTATCACAAAGTGAGCTATCCATCAACCCAAGACAGCCGTCTGTAATGCATTTGGAATTAGATCAGAATTGTGAGAGAGATAGTTTGACAACCCCTCTAACGTCGGAAAGGAGGACTCTTGTGAAAGAAATGGAGAGCCCGGTGTTCATATGTCTACCAAATGTTACATTTGATAGCGATAATACACGTATCTGTGAGAAATATAAGATTTCAGGGGATAATGATGATCAAACATTTCTCGAACAATCGCCATTGAAGTAGAAAAAGAAAGTAAAAGAACATGGGATAGCTGCCAAGATTTAATACCGGTATGACCCGAAATTCCCATCCCAATCGATTAAGCTGAATAATGAAAGTAAAACCGCAACAATTGATAAAGATGACCTTATCATGAAGGTCGCAGCAGGCATTGCAGATAGGAGGAAAATTCCTATTGCCAAGTCAGTATAGTCAACAGGTAGCCAAGGTAACATCCAGCGGACGTTCTTAGCTCGCACGCTACGTGCCGGAAACACTTAATCAAACAATGTATTCCCAGGGAGGAAGTAGAAGTGATTGTGAGCGGGACGAGTCGCAAATCAGTTGTCAATGACGGTGATGAATTCTGACAATATTGTAATTTTCACGGGGAGACATATATTACTTTTGTTCACAATGATTTTCTGAATTACATTAATTGATGTGAAATAACCCAAGCAACAATGGGTGACCACCGCTTCTGAGTTCTGATTCTTTAAATGCTTTGATTAATCACTTGGACTTGCAAAATTCCATCATGAAGTGCAGATAATGACATACAATACTAGGATTACTTTTGTGAAGAGATATAAACCATGGGCAGTAAATGTCTCTGTGCTTAGACTTATTTCGGTGATGCAAGCTTAAAGACTTTACTTGAAATCAATAACATACATATATAAGAGCCGATATCACTTCCTTTTTTACAGTACTAAAATATAGAATATAGATTTAAGAACTTCAAATTGGATTGTTGGGTTGTATTGTTGTTTAACGTTCCACTCAAGAATCTTTTCCATGGAGACAAATTTTGCCTGTACTCGGCACTTATGACCATAGGGCAAGGAGGCTTCTTTAATGTACCAACACCTACTGTGACACGGGACCTCGGCTTATACAGTCTCATCCGAAACACAGGGACGACCAACTGTATCGTGGCTCGAACTCTAGGCCCTTCGATTAGAAGTCGAAAACGCTAACCACAGGGTCACAGCGACCCCAAGAACTTGTAATATTAGGAAATGTATGTCTGTACAACACTTAACCATAAAGCCCTTTTTTAGTCGGTAAAGAAAATAACGGTTGTTCTGAAAGTGATTCTCAATCAGTGAACGTGTTAACAAAACAGGGAATGACTGTGTAACCAATTTCACCTGTCATTTACGAAATTTCAATACACAATTGCAAGACTACGCAATATCAGGTAATTCTAAATAATTATTTAAACCGTTCATATCTTTTTTCCGAAAGCCAACCCTTTCTTGTATGTTGCTGTAGGAAAAACGCGATTCTTTACTATTCTAGGGTGGACTGCTTACATATGCCATTTTAATCGTCACAGATAATCCATTATTTCCCAGAAAATGTTCACATGACCACATTTTGTATACTGGGTAAAGAACCTTTCTAATTAGTGGTTATTACGAGGGTGTCATAAATCACAATTGCTGACTGATTTCGACATTTCCCTAAAACTGCAGTTTTAATGAAAATGGCGCACATGCACATTTGTATGTATGATTGGAAATAAGAATTGTATCTCGGATGGTCAGAATTCAAGAACATCTTTAGTTAAACATTTGTTATAAAATCTTGCATTATGATTCGCTATAACTTGTTGGACTTTTGTTAGTTTTCTGTAATATTTCGACATTTCGATATTTCGATATTTTCAAATTTCATACTACATGTATAAGTATATTTAAGTCTGAATACTATTGTTCAGCCAATTTGCTATCTTTTTTCCTTGCTGTATTTCCTAAGACAAACTCTATACTTCCAACTTCAGCTTTGTTCTGGGATGTCAATTTGGCTGGTTATAAGTTATTATTGACAGTTTATCTGAAGCATTGTCTTTACCTGTCATGATAAATAGAAGCAAGTAAATATGATGGCAGGGTATAAAGCATTTCTTTGAAACCGATTTGAAATAAACAAATTTTATAAACTGTATCCATATACATGTACTGTATACAGTTTTATTTTCGTCCCGTTATTTTCGCCCTAATGCACTTGTACAGTTTCGCCCCGGTTTAAATTCGCCCATTCCCGACATAATTCTATTCAATCAATTTACTGTTTTGGATTCGCCCCGATTTGAATTCGCCAACTGATGAAGAGGGCGAAAGGGGCGAACTTAAACTGTGACAAAAACTTCCCTGTATACGGTAGTTGATGTTGAATTGTTGTTTAACGTCCTACTCATAAATATTTCACTTATATGAAGACGTCACCATGTGCCGGTGAAGGGCGACACATTTTTGCCCATGCTCGACACTGCTGGCTATAGAATAGGGAGGGTTCTTTAACGTGCCAACAACCTGTGAATAATGAAAAGCTAGTCGATTGCAGCTTTTTGAGTGTTACGTAATGAAAAAGATACCGGTCAATAATTCATAAGACGATTTAATTTCAAAATCGAAATCTGTGTACTGAGTCATAAACGAGGACGCTCTGAGCTTGATTTAAATTTTTCCAATACTCCCGGTACGCGGATCAGTCTAATTTGGATCCCAAAGAAAACTCAAGCGAAGAAACGCATTCATGTAATAATCAATCGTTTGAGAAATCATTATGAATCATGTATCAAAGCATAATGCCTACAAAGACGAGTCGTGAGCATTTGAATGTGTATGCCATGATCATTTACAATTTAAAATGTATAAGTGATATGCTTAATTTTGGTAAAGCAGAACTTTGTTTAAGACCTCTGAAGAGCATATCTGTATCGTTAAGCTTTCTTGCCGCTGTATTGTAGCTCTGGCTTTGGTGGATCCCAATCACTCTGGTAATTTTTCCAGGTATCTTGCTGTAGGCTGTTACGTTGTTTTTTTCTGTTTTCAATCGGGATCATAAGGATTTTACAACACAATTTCAAAACCGGATGCTACAACATACAACATACAGATTGGTGAGCGTGGCTTATAACAGTACAAAAAGTTCTGCATCTTCAATTACATAAATCTGAAAAACCAAAATCTGCTCATAGTGAATGTTGCATCTAATCAATTCTTCGGTACTTTCATCCAATTTTCAAACGATGCCCAAGTGATTTATAAAAATACTCCGATTAGATTGATTTGGGAGCTTTTCAAAGAATCGGTAAAATGTTAATAATCTTAAGACGCAAGGGAAAAAATAAATAAAAATAGAACAATTTCAGCATCCCAAGTAATTTCACATTAATCTGATTACATTACTAAGTAAAATAACATTTCACTCCATCGATTCTCTTGTTTTTTGGTTAATAATTCAAAGTTTTATGGTAGACTGCCCTAAAAAATATAAGATAATATGAAATGCAGTATGTCCTATATTTGTCTGTTAACCAATTGAAGTACTTTTAGGATTCAATTGTAGAAAATCACACTGCTTTTATTCGAATACACGACCAGAGGGCGGCCAATAATGCAATAAGCGAAAACTGTACTATACGGTAAGCCATATTGCGTTTTGGTATATTTGTGGCATCAAGGTTGAGCTGACTGTGCAATAACTGACCTTTGCTAAGGACACGAACGTCATCATTTGGGAATCTGTACAACATGCAAAATGGATCTCTTCTGCAGCACCTCACTTTTGGACCATTGGAGTAAAACAAACACATCAGCAAGTCCATATCATGTAATCTGCATTTGATCTATTTTATTCTGGTAATTTATATGCTTAGTTTAGCTTGGAATCTTTAACAAAACCTAGAGGTTTTCTTGGAGTGTTTTAGCTAACGAGAAAAACCGCCTCCCCGCCCATAAAAACAGAACTGGTCCAATCCCATTAGGGCTCTCAACTGTTCTTCGTGCTTTCCTCCAATTTTCCTACCACTTTTCGGCGGGACTTGGGGCTTCGATTTGCACAAGGAACTTCATTTTCGATTTGCTGATTGACAGACGAAGTTTGGTTTACTAATGTTTCTTAATCATCTGTTGCCGGTTTTAGATCATTGTGTTCCCAATGTAGAATATCATGCAGCGTACCACCATTGCTGGATATCGATTCCCAGGTACATTTAATTCATACTAGTGACGTCAGTGTACCGGTATTTTAGCGGTTCAACTAAGAAGACATTCATTCTCAAAAAGAGTAGAATGCTTGTGGTGAATAAAACTAGCTATAGCAAAAGGAATTATCAATACCTGTCAATAAATTGTAATTAATTTTTATGAATTTCCCAATGCATGTTATTTGTATTAAACCTTAAGTGTGTTCCTATCCGCTCCATTTACATACTTGATTTGACATAGAAACTTCTTCATCAGCTACAAAGTAAAACAGAATGATCATTACATCAAGAATACATCAGCAGGGGATGCTGACTCCTTCCGGACACCTGGTCCCATCCCATTGTAGAGTTACATTTGTTTTCCACGTTGAGAACTTCATTATTCTAGACTTGTCTTATTTAGAACTTGGATTTTCGAATATCCTACGGAACTTCTTTAAATTTACTCTGAACAGATGATGTCCTATTTCATGCATGTTCATATTATGTTACATGTATTTACACACATACTTGTACACATTGAGTAAAAAAAACTTGTCTTCTTATTCATTCAGACACAGTAAAGCTGAAGATACCCGTGAGCAAGTAACTTATCACACAGGATGTAGGACAATCTACTTAAAATTCGATTCTTAATGTGCGAATCACACGTCATCACTTCATACACTTATGGCATTTTACATTATGTTAAATTCATTTGCTTTATATAAAATGTTTGATACTTGTCAATTCTATTTCATATTAACGCACTTCAATTTTTACACACATTTAATAATATAACGATAGCAGATGAAAAATGTTTTTTCATACGCGTTTGGATTTAATTATTCTCTTTTCAAAGTTAGATGACAAGTTTGATGAATCGCCGGGGAAAAGATACATCAAACAGACGGTTGCAGCTATACATGTAATTGTTGTTGTTGTAATTTTTTTTTTCTTTTTGTTTGTTGTAATTTTTTTTCTTTTTTGTTTGTTTGTTTGTTTTTTTGTTTTGTTTTTTTTTTTTTTAGTTTTGCATTGATTTTGATTTCTTTGTTTTCTTTGTTTTTTCGGTTTTTATTAACTTATTATTATTAATATTATTATTATTGTGCGAATGTACTTTCAAACAGTTTCTCTCCGTTTTATATTCGTGCAATCTCGACATAATTCAATTCAAGAAAAATAACTTTTGAATTCGTCCATTGATGTGTGTGCCTACTGACTACGAGGTAGAAAGGCGAAAATCTCCCCGTATACAGTATAGTATTCTACCTTGTTCGTGGGGCCTCCGTGGCCGAGTGGTTAGCGTGTTCGACTTTGAGCCGAGGGGTCCGGGGTTCGATTTCCGCAGCGCCATTCCGCGGTCGGCCGTCCCTGTTTCGGATGAGATAGTAAAAGGTCCCGAGGTCCCGTGTCACAGTAGGTGTTGGCACGTTAAAGAACCCTCCCTGCTCTACGGCCAGCAGTGCCAAGCAAAGGC
>JACSZP010016806.1:0-16652 GCA_016161895.1 Pinna nobilis | reverse complement strand
AAAAAGATAATAATGGTACATTTCTAACCCATCTGTGTCAAATATATTGATACTGAGAAACAAGTATTAAAATGCAGTAGGTCTTCCTTTTTAGGATAATACAGTGGAACCTTGCCTTAAGACCACCTCACTTAAGAGACCACCTTGCTATTAAGACCACCACAATTCAGTCTGTTTATCATCATTCTTGGCTACTTCAAACTCACTTAAGAGACCAAATTTAGCCAGTCATTTAGGTGGTCTTAATAGTGAGGTTCCACTGGACTCAGAGTTTTCTAATAAGTAAGGTGTTCTTTTGCTACCTTAAGAAATTGCAGGTACAGTCATCTACATGGGGGGTATGGCAGACATGAGAAGTTCCAAATGAGTTCATTGGAATTTACTTGTCCATGGGGCTTCATTAGATCTTTGAACAAAGCAAACAAAAGACTGAATTTTAATTAAATTGTTACTACATGTACCTACCTCATCAAACACTTTGGATACCACATGTTTGTCCAGAATTGGGACATATTTGGTCTTGTGGGGAACCATGGTAGGAGACAAGGCATCCAGAATGGTCAGTTTCTTAGCTATCAAACCATTTCTGCTCAGCCATACTTTAGATGACATCTCATTGGCTCTGGAAATAAAATACCATTAAAAGGATTACTATTGCATTCTAAACATTTAGACAAAAATATTAAGTATCACTGTACAGTTGTCACCGTGGCTTTTATCAGATTATTTGTCTATAAGCTAACTTTCCCATTTAAGAAAGTAGAAAATAAGATGTATTCATGAATCATCAATTTTCTAATACAGCATCACAAAGAAATTGACTTTTTCTCACATAATATTAATTGCATGAATCAAGATCAAGATCACAAAGTTCTACGATAGTAAATGATATTATAGTGCCAAACAGATGTTTTTCAAATGGAATACACATGAAAAACATTGGGGGGGGGGGGGGGGGGGGGGGNNGGGGGGGCTATTCCTTATCATTTGAAAATTATAGCCATGATTTTAGATATCAAGAAAAACAGAAAGACAAAATCAAATGGGTGTACTAAAAACTATTTGCCCATACAGTAATTGATTATGTCACTGTGGTCAGAAACAAATAGTCGAAATGGAAGTATTTAATGTGCCATGTTACACCTCCTAATATTTGTGCAGGACTTGTATTTCCAATGGTAAAGGGAGGTAACTTTACATAAACTTCCTGCTAAAATGACCTTATTGTCTTTTGGCATCATTCCATCACTATTAGAAACAAAAGCCCTGAACAAACATTATCACATGGTACAATGTACATGAAATACAAATGTAGCTCCATTGTGGTAAATTACATGGAGGCCTAGGCTACAAGCCCTGATACTATATGATTTAAAATACATACTTCACCAGTCTCTTCTTTCTGAACTTCTTGGCTTTTTCTTTCCTCTCTTTCTCTGAAATATGAAGAGATTTTGTCATATGGAGTAAAAATGAAAAAAAAGCTTTTAGATTATAAGATATAAGATGAAATTACAGATCTCATTAGTTTGTTGGTTTACTTTTATACAATGAATTTGAAAATTAGACAAAGTGTTACATGGAGCATTCAGACTTAAAGTCAAACCAGAGAAATGTAAGACTTCTCCTGCTAATATACATCGTTTTGATATTAATTGTACCAGGATGAAGAAAAACAATGTAGGCCCGGCTACAATTTTGAAGATGCTGTTCACAGCAAAATTAAATGTACTCAAAATTTGGATTTTTTCAACATTATCATCACTCAAACATTTGAGAACACACAGAACAGATTATAATAGACATTTACTCATATGTTTGTATGAAGATGAATAAAGAAATAACCATGTTAGGCTATAAAAATTTATATATTATGAGATGAATTGACTTCAAAATTTGCAGACAGAGGAATACAGACCAGTTTTATACATACATGTTTTTCAGATACTGACCAAAGAGGCTTGGGATGAAAGCAACAATACAACAACAAGAAGTTGGTGTTCTTCTTAACATAATGTTGTTTATACTTATCTCCTTAACAAGGATAACACATCAAATTTAGACAATCAAAATTAAGACTGTGAATACCACAAGCTCATTACAACGGCACATTACAACTCACTAAAGAAACCATCTCCCTTATCAGAATAGGTTGTGCAATTCACCTAGATGACTTAACAGAAACTATTTAGGTATCTCACAATAAATATTCTTAAGGTAAATGACAAAATTGTTTTTAATAAGATGTCAAAAAAAGTATTAAGAAATAAAGAAATACTTATGTCTAGATGTGAAATCAATATAATATCTAGCATCTCACAATATCTAATTATAGACAGGGATACTATATGGCCACACTTTGCATGCAGAGTTATCTTTTCTTAGTTCTGGCTCACATAATACTAATTTGTACATATACAGCCACTGTTTTCTATGGCACATTTAGAATCTACTTTTTTTTTAGAGCATGCACCCTATACTGTTAAAGACTTAAATGTTAAACAACACACACAATCCAAACTCTACCATGAGTTTAATCATTTACTATATCCCAAATCTTTTCAAAACAAAAATGCACAAAAGTATTTTAAAAAAATTGTCATTAATGATAAATACATGTATAAGTTAAGATAAAACAAACTTTTACATGTACAATGTAAATGCAAGAATTTTCACGATAATGTGGAAATCCTACTTCTGTCCTGAAACACTCTGTTATATAATCCTATTCAGAAAATGATGAATTGAGAATCAGATTATTTTTTGTTTTTATTGTTTTGTTGTTTAACATCCCACTTTAAATCATTTCTCTTTATGTATGGAGTCTGATCATCAAGTGTCCATGAAGGGCTTCAGATTTTATTTGGCTCTAAATGGAGACCAGGGCTAGAAATTAGCAGTAGTCTGCTGGCCTGTGGCCAGTAAATATTCCAGTGGGCCAGTTAATTTCTCATCTGAACAGGCCAGGCTATTGTTTGGCAGAAATTCAAAAAAGAAAATGCTTATCTGCATGCTTTAGTTATGTCTATTTACCAGTTAATGTAGCAACATATCATGTACTCAATTTTTATCACATTTTTAAAACTAAAATGGTGAAGACAATTAAGGCTTGTCAAAGTTTTTAGATTTTTTTTTCATGTGGGCCAGTAGATTTTTGGTGGGGCCAGCAGATTTCATAGGCTACTGGCCCTATGGGCCACCAAGGAAAAATCACTAAATTCTTGAAAGCCCTTGAGACATCACCAAATGTTGCTGAGGGGCTTCAAATTTTAGCCTAGTTATTCTTAGCAGTTGAACAACGAAGTATCTCATTGTGATATGAAACCTCACTTTTTATTGTTTAATCCAAAAGACATGAGAAAACCTAATGTCCCATCAAGGCTCCTTTCTGAGACCTCACACTCTGAAGAGAAGCTCTCTGTCTTAAAACCACAATATAGCTTTTAGAATTAGATTTTTTATAGATTCACATGCATGAGCTATTCAGATGTGTCATTTTGAAACGATTTAGTGTGTCTTTACATCGGTATATGAAATAAAGTGACAATTATCATGGTGACCCGGGCTGTATAATGCACAATATAAAGCTGTGACATTTAACCATTACAAATGTGTGTTATTGTATGATTATGCCTACATGTGTAAGTCTTTAATGGCACATCACACTACATCACTTATTATTACTAGGTTACTTGTACATGTGTATTTATCCCACCTCTGGCAAATACTGGGAATTTGATTGTTTTAGAAGCATCCAACATATTCTTGTATCGGGTTATTTATCCATGATATTCTAAAATTTTTGCTGAGCCCCTAATGGGTGAACCCATATTACTTTTAACAAACAAGTGATGCAAAAAGAAACCTGGCAGATAGGTAACTAAAGTCAGAACAGAACTCCCTGCATTAATAAAATTCTTTAAGAAACAACAAAATAGCAGCAAGTATGTTATGTGCTTTTTTCATTGATAATTCTCTAAATTCAAATTTCTGGGGCAATAAACACACTGGACAGTTTACTATAAGACTTTCAAATTGATTAGAGGTGGGCTACCAACAAGAGGTACAGCACATGAGCACAGAAATGCCATTGGTAGGATAAATTTGTTATATAGTGTTTTACAGGGATGATACTTTAATATATGGTCCTCTATGAAAAAAAAGGGCAAAGTAAATACAACTTTTATTTCATGGAACCAATATAAGTCTGTATCACCTATGTTAAACACTAAATAAGTAGTAATATAAGTACATTAAGCTAAGACATATAAAGCACAGCTATAGATAAGATAGGCTACCATCCTCATCCACCACATATGGCGACATGCCATACCGCTGTAAAACTAAAATAATGGAATAAACATTATAATAATATGTACAATGCAGAGAAGAAAAAGCTAGAAATAGAAAAATAACATTTCAAAGAAAGCTTGCCCTGTTCTCTCTCACAAAATCAAGTTCATAAAAAAAAATTCATCAAAATGCTTATCTGCAATCTGTCAAGGGCATGGGCAACATAAAACTTGAAAATTTACTTAAGTATGAAAATTTACTCAGTTCCAGTTAATTCTGAATTCTGATTGGCTGAGAAGCTGGATTTGAAGAAAATTTCAGACTTAAATAAATTCTTTAAGTTTGATGTTACACAGCCCCTGCTCCTGGGTATCTGGATTGTCAGAATATTGAATGATTGATGATAAGGATACACCCTAACTACATGTACATTTCTTACAGTAAAAACTTAGGTTGTGTCAGGGACACCACCCACTGCATTGGATGAATTACATAGCAAAGTTAAGGTTATCAGTATCATGCAGCAACAAGTTTATTTTCCTAATTTGTACATTTAATGTCCTCATAAGAATCTTTCATTCATTGGAAGATAAGACCAAATGTCAGTGAGAGCTACAAAGTTTGGTCTATGTCAAGCACTTAGGATCAATGAGTAGTGTTTGATCTTTAATGAAGCCCACCGACACCTACCGTGTCACAGACACCGACTGTGTCACAGATCCTCAGCTTCTTGTTTCTCATTCAAAAGACATAAAAAAACAACAGATGTCTCGATGAAGATTTGAACCAATGATCTATCAGTCTAAAGTCAAACAACCTACCACCAAGCCAAGAAAATGCATGATGTTGCCATAATATACATTAGACACCAATAAAAGTAAGAAATTATATTCAACTAATTTATTTAGTGAACTGATAATTTGGCAGTATTTTTGTGATAGAAAAACAAGGCAAGTTTTCTCTTTTAAAAGGAGAAACAACAGAAAAAAAAGTGCTAAATTAAGATAAGTAAAGGTGAATCTGAAATGTATCAGTCTTTTCCTGATCCCCTATATTGATTACAAAGGGAGATAAGTTTAGCTTCTGCAAAACTGAAATTGACATGATTTGGTTAAAAAATGTTTGGCCATAGAAAAGTACAGTACAGAATGCACTTAACTTCCTCTCTTGTACTGCCTTTGAGTTTTGCAAGATGGAAGTTAACATTAGAAATACAAAAGTCTGATCAGACTCAAATTTGCTCAAGTCAATATGCCCATTTGAAACATGGGGAAAATCATTCTATTGATATTGATAAATATCCCATTATTTTTCATTTTCAGGTTTAAGATTTGGTTTGATTTTAGATTTTCTATCAGAAATTATGAAAAGAATCTTAAGTTCAGAATGTATTCAAGATTTTTGAAATTTTGCAAACTGTTTTTCAACAATTTCTAATAGACCTATGTACGATACATGTACAAAGCTGACATCTATATAAAACTTAATTTACAGGTCAAAATAGGAGAATGATTTTCAGGAGGGGATTCTTTTTTTTTTTATTCCAAGCCCCAATTCAAACCTTGAATCATTTTTGAACGACTGATACACCATGAAAAATATCATTACCGGTATATGATATATGATCATTATGGTCCCTAGCAGTAGAATCTACACCATGACTGCCTTGCATTCTATGTCATTACTTAAGTTATCTGAATTGACAGGCGTATTTCATTCTAAAATGAATGATACACTATGACCCATGACTCATGAATTATGATCAATAGATTCTCGTTTTGGCTCTTGATAGAAAGATCAAGAGAATTTGCTGAATCATGGCCCAGTCACCATGAGCAACCTTTAGTCTAACCTAACTGTGACCCTCAGGCTGATACAAATGTACACTATGGCTCATGCCTCTTGAATGATGAGCGACACATCCCAACAGATAAATTGGAGCAGTAAAATCTACATCATATTGATAGGCAGAAGCATGAGAAAGAAATAACTAAGCAAATTGCAATGATTAAATGTCCTCATTTAATTCAATTAATAAACCAAAGGTCATTTGAAAAGTTCAGGTTTTAGTGTATGTGCTATCAAAAGTTTTACAGAAAATCACACTGAATAACAAAGGCATAAATTCTGTGCTTAGATGAAAGAGAAAGTAATTTCCAGTCAGCTGAACAGACCAATATAGAGGGAGAACTACAAAATGTGCAGTATTTTATATATAAGCGCCAATAAAGGGGAGCATCTTACCCAGAGCCAACTGTCGCTGCCTTTCCGCTTGACTCTCAAATAACTGACGAGTTTCGGGAAGGAGCCACTCGTCAGGGGAGAACCTTCCATTGCTGCTCAGGGTGCGTAGCAAGCTTGTTTTGGTGTGACCTGTAAAACATATACAAACTTTGTAAATATACATGTACCTCAAATCTGGATAGCATTAACATTTCCTAATTACCAAGAGACAAAATCTATATCATAGAAACATTTTACTGTATCCTCCTTTAGGTTTACTTTAAATCTAGTAATCTTTGCTTTCTCTGGTTCAGCTGAACTCTGTACTCCACCACAAGAAAAACAGACATGTATGAACATTTTTACAAAATTATTCACAACTAACTATCAATACAACTATTGCAAATCAAAAATGTTGTGGTACATGTACATGAATGTGTATAATGGACAGGGTATAGCAAAAGTTGGTGCCATTTTGTGAGCTCTTAAAAATTAAAAAAAAAAACCCACTTGATACTCTTTGGTATACTGGGTATGAAGAATGTGACACTTCTTATGCAGAGTAAGCTTATATCCATATGTTATAGTTTCAAGAAAAGAATATTCAAACACAAATGCGGCACCAGAATATACAGTTTGTAAATATAACTCAGAATATATGTACATGATACATATATTCACATAGACTAAGCCCCTTGGATATATTACAGAGAAGATATACCATACTGATCAACTTAAGTAATATTTCATGCACATGCAAACTGACTAAGATATATGTATGGAAATAAGATAATGATTCTTAGAAGAGTGATATAGTATTCCTGTTTCCTAAAGTGTAGTTATCAGCCATTGTATCTTCCTTATTTTAGAGCATAAAATAATACCTCATGTACCACTTCTAAATTAGCAAAGACATTGCCAAAATTATCACGGTACATGTATAAAATGTCATTTTATTGTGATTCAATAATCAAATCAACTAATTAGTAGTCAATTATAGCATCCTAAAAAGGTGTTCGTTTTTAATGAATAAGGGAGATACACATGTACATGTAATAGCACTGTACAGAAAGGGGAACAGTGATCATTCAAGTAGAAGTAACAAAAGCTACTGTATAATAATGATAATAAGTACATGTGTATATCAACAAATTCTAAAATGTAAAAGTCAGTGTAGATCTTATTATGTTATAAAACAAGCCACTGATTAAGTAAGCATAATTAAGATTACAAAATCATTTTATTAGATTTTATCTATTTTCTACTGATGAGGAGCTCGCTAGCTAAGTACAAATGTGCTTGCGTTTGTGTGCAATATGTTGTACTTGTATGGGTGGATGTGTATGCATGTGCAATATGTGTTTTTTGTATTTAGATGCATGTGTGTAATTATATATCTATATGATGTGTAACATGTATGAACACTATAAGACTATTTATGACACATCAAAAAGAAGAAGATTAGCATGTAACTAAAAACAGTGGACCCCCCCCCCTCCAGTTTCCCCATGGTCTTTACATCCTAATACATGTAGGTTTATAGTGTGTTAAAAACAATGTCAAACCAAAGAACACAATTATATTTTGTTTAATTATACCAGTTAGGCAGACATAATGCTACAGTCACATACGGACAGGTCACGAACCAAGTTTGATACGGAAAAATGAGCTGGATTAGTCCTGGAATGGATGGCAATTAAATACTGTACGTGGATTTAAAAGTTGGCCACGGGGATATCAGAAAAGGGCAAGCATGGGTCCGTAGGAGTCATTGCAGGTCGACAAGTGTTTTTTACGCTGCAGGTTGATACCGGTCAATGCAGTTCAAACTGGGTCAATACAGATATCAATATGAAACTGAAATGTTTGAAAAATGTTTGAACATGACCAAAACTTTTTCTTCGTAATATCATAGCACTAGAATCCATCAAGAATTGACATGAATTACGATGCGGGTCTGCACAGGTGGAACTAGGTCGATGCAGTTCTAATTCCATATGGACCTGATTCGAAATCCATAGGTGTCTGACGGTAGCATAAGAATGCCTATACCTAAACAATAGATGTTTAATTATTACATGTAATTATTATAAAAGTTAGGAACCACTTCATACTAAGTAACCCACTCATTACACATAGACAATCCATACATTCATTATCTGCAGTTATTCCTCTAAAGCTTAAAATCTATAAGTAAGTTACTAAATGTAAAAAAAATCTGTTGAAATATCTATAGTTATTATAAAAGCTACATGTGACTCAACATACCAATATTGCGGTTCATTTTACTCTGATACACTAGAGAAAAACAAAATCAAATAACCATGACTTAGACATCATCATCATCATCATCATCATTACCAAATAAAGTAACATTATTTGTACAGCAAATATTATTTCTTATATATGGGACCTCCTTTTATAAGTGGTGAAAGCTCAATGCTTTTACATGTAGCACATTGGTTCGCATCTGTCTCAGGAAGATTCTAATTGGTTGAATAAGTTTGCAAGTTTATTTGTGGAAGGCCAGAGTTTTTAACAAGGTACATTGTACTTTAATTTGCATCTGCAGTTTCATTGAGAGGCCATCCAGAACAGGGTCATCCTCAAGGCTTTGTAGGTCATGATAGAATTCCGCCACCCATCTTTTCACTGTAGCATATGGAGGGGCATATATCCCCAGTATTGCTACCATATCATTATGGATATCCTTAGGTGTGTAACCTTTTTTATGCAAATATTGGATAAATGCTATTTCACCAAATTTTTCCATTTTGCAGAAGCCCTGCTTGTCTTGTTTACTTTAGAGTGGTACATGTTGTATGTCATCAATATAAACTGACCAAATGAGACCACCTTTTGGGTACATGACCCTATATATATATTGTCATAGAATAGTAGGACTTATAATTAGAACATCCTTGCAGATTTCCTTCAATACAAGGCTCACAATTTATCATTAAACCCTCATATCATTGCATTTCAATTCTTTTAAATCAGTTTCTTTATATCCTTCAAAGTAGAGATTGACAGCTCAAAATTGATAAAATGATATTTCATTGACTTTTTTTTTCTGTTTTATATCAATTTCTTATAAGGGAGTGGGAATATATTGATAAACTTCCATTTGAATATATTTTTCAATGAACATATTTTCACTCAACACCACTTTACAATACCTGTTCTTTTATTAGTACATAATCCAAAAGTGTCACAATCCATCATATCAAAGTTTGCCTTCAAATATTTTTAAAATGTGCCATGTTGTTTTGGTTTGAAGGATAACCACCAGCAATAACAAACACGTAAAAAGATCTTAACTTCATACCACTCAAAGTTATGTATCTATTTGCTTATTGTTGTTCAATGTCACACTAAAGAATCTATCCCTTATAAGGAGACATCACTGAATGCAATAACGGGCTACACATTTGGCCTGCATGCGTGAAGGTTATTTAAGGTACCAACACCTACTGTGATAAAGGACATTGGTTTTTATTGTCTTATCATCTGAAGGATAGGGAAAACCAACTGTCTAAGCCAGGTAGACTAGACCCAAAGACCTCTCAATCTAATAGCAATAAGAGTTTATTTTATCTATAGTTGACGTCATGAAATGACCTTGAGCCATGGGCACATGTGCACATAATGCTTGTGTCAAATAATTTAACTGTCTCAGGGTATACAGAAATTTGAAACAAAATGGAATAGTCTTTCTCACATTATCACTTGACCAAATGATCTACTTTTGTCAATTTAACTCAGTTATAAAAAAAAATCACTACAACCTGGTTCTTATTACCAGTAACTGCAAACAATAGACCAGATCAAAGTAAAATCACACTTCAGACTTTTAAGTAAACATACAAAAATTGAATGCAATTTAAGTAACCATGACCTCATTTCACAAAAAAAAAAATATATTTAGATAGTTATACATCTGCTGTATAATGTAGATAAAACAAGCAAAAATTCATGCAAAGTGAATGTACCTGACTTCAATCGCAAAAGTGAGATCCTTTTCTCTTTAAAGAAAATTATTGTGAAAATTAGTAGGTGCTGCTAAAAAAGAAGCTATGTGCATTAATTAAGTGTCAAAAAATAATTTAATTTGTAATACATTTTACAATGGAACCTTGTGTAAAGACCACCTCAATTACGGTAAGCGGCTACCTCTAAGGAACTCTTTGAACCTTAGACAGTCACTTGGGTGATCTTTACAATGAGGTTACACTGTACATACAGTCTGGAAAATATTGTACATAGAACAATTTAGCATCTTGTACATATAGCAGAGAATAAAACTCATAGCTTGACTGACGGCTAAAAATGAAAGTGTGAACAATAGACTAAAGCTGTGAAAATGGCAGAGATGATGTTTATGAACATATCTAACAATTAATTTAATTAATTAAATCAACAAACAAAGAATTCCTAAATATGTTCTTCTTTGGCAGGGATTTCATAAAGTTTTCAAATAGGTGGCAAATCAGCAAAAGTAGATTGAATTTGGGTTGGGTTCATTATTTCATTGACCCTTTCAACCCAAAGTATCAAAATGGTATGCTCTTTTCTATTGTCTTAGACTAGTCCATTATGGTAAGAGGTGTTGAAAGAGTGAAAGCTTGAATTTTTGTAGAAAAGTAGTCGGTGAAAATGAGAGAATAGGTGGGTAATTTTACATCTGCTGATTACTAATGAAATCCTTGCTTTAGACTATCTTGTTACATGTAAGAGATGACTTACTTGCACTAAGGGCCAGTTTATTGGAGACCTTGGCACTGCGGGGACGGGACTGTGAGCTGCGAGCTGATACAGGACGGAATTCTGAACTGGCTGATGGTCTGGCTGACTTTGGTGGTACAGGACTGCTACGTGAGGACTGAGGAGGTGGAGCACTCTTTGGTCTGGGAGGTGGAGAAGGTGTTGAGCGATACAGATTGTTGGGATCCATGGAGGGCACTGCTGACACTCTCTCTGAACCGGACAGCACATGATGTCTGGAAAAAAAGAATATTTCTTATACATTTCTGCATGTAACTTAGTATAATATAAAGTTCAAAATGTTAAATTCAGTCTATGTGATGATCCCAAGAAACTACTGCCATAAAAGTTTGACTTTGCTTTTTCATCCGAGTGAGCAGTTTATTCCTGCATGAGTAATAGGCAGGAAAATATGTAACTCTGGTATCTCCTAAACATGACCTTTTTTTCGCATCACAGAATGCAATTCTTAGTGGATAAATGATCAATGATGATTGATGCAGTATCACTAGAATTGGCAAAAAAGGTCTGCAAGTTCTGACCTGGGAAAAATGTATTGATAAGCAAGGTTAAAAAGACAGTATCTATTAAATGCAAAGTAAAGATATTCAGTTAAAGTTGTCTTGAGAGATTTCTGTTAAGATGGACTGCCTGCCTTGAGCAGTCACTCATACAAAGACTTTTTTTCTGATCCAGTTATCAAATTAAAGTTCTTTCATTAGAGAACAACTATCTTGACAAACCAGATCTAAATGGACTTTAAGAAAGGTTCCATCAAATATCCTACATGTATAAGAAAATGCTGAACAGCATTTGTTTTCACATACTTGCTACATTTCTTTAGAGCCTCGACCTCTTTCTTCCAGGATAGATTTGAACACTCATCCCTTAACTCCTCCACCTTGTCCAGACTTTCCAGACCCTTGGTTATTTCCTCTTTAAGGAGTCTTATGTCCTCACTCTGAAACCAATGCATTAAAATCATAAATTATGATCAAAATTTGTCAGGTTTCTATGAAATCTGAAGTTTTATTATACCCTTTGTATGTAGACAAATTAGATAGATATGGGTTGACCATAAGCAATGCTCTAATTTCATAATTCTTTAAGAGTATCATTCAAGTTACTTTTTTTTTCAAAAGTGCTTCAGTAGTCCTGAAAGTCACTTAACCTGTAGAGATAAAATTAAAAACAACTTAAAGTAAACCAAGTCATCCCTCTCTCTATGGTGACTAGACCTCAATGATATCTAAATATTCTTGCGTCTAAAACAAATACACATTAAGTTGTGTTTTCCTCTGGCTGTGAAGTTTTTGGTTCAAATCCACGCCTTTGCACTGTGATTGGCTTTCCCTGTCCTACAGATGAGACTGTGAAAACTGAGGTCCCTTGTCAGAGTAGGCGTTGGCACATTAAAGAACCCTCACCGCTCAATGGCCATAAGTGCTAAGCATTTGCAAATTGTGTTGCATTTCACCAAGATTGGTGATGTCTCCATATAAGTGAACTATTCTTGAGAGGGACATTCAAAAACAATACAACCAACCAATTTTGCTCATCTAACATTTACAGCAGCATGTGAGTGATATGTTTACTTTAATTAACTATATTTTCCTCTGACATACATCTAAGGTTATAAGATTGAACTTGCATACCTCCCAGGATTCTGGTTGTTCCTGGTCATTTCCTTTCTCAGAGTAATAATGATATCGACCTCCAGTAGCCTTGGCCAGGTCAAATAAGAACTGATTGGCCTCGGTGTCGTTACAGTTGAATGATATTGCATGGACAGGAACACAATGCTGCATTTGTACTTGAGCAATGATGGACTTTGGTGGCTATAAGGAGAAAAAGCAATTTGTCAGCACAGGATAAAATGAAATGCCTCACATTTTCTGTAGCATTTTCAAGAAAATTTTGGATTATAATTTGGAAATAATGCAGATTCTCACATCATACATTTCATCACTCTCATGGTGCTTCTTCATGCATGTATCATGTGACATGAGACATACATGTACAGAAATGATATGTAATGTTAAGATGAAATAACCACATCACAAAAATGCAATGTAAGCATAGCATCCCTTACAGTTGCAAACAATTCATCTGCATTCTAGTCCAATCTTCGCATATAGAGACCTATAAAAGAATGACTTCATTGTGACCTTGGCCTGGAAAATCAATAGGATTGATGTGTTCGTCCCGTGGGAAACTTTCATTTGTTGTTTGGTGATTCCATTATTATCTCTTTTTTCCTTCACCTTGTTCACAAGGCTCCTGTACACACACAGACACAAACACACGTACATGTACATACAGACCCTTGACAACTACATGTATATGCTATATCTGCTCTAAAACTATGTTGTGAAGGAATAATAAACAATCAAACAGAAGTCTGTGTGGCCAGATGATTACAACACTGTGCTTTAAACCTGTCTTTAGGTATTACAGGTATATATGCACTATTACCATTGGTTCAAATGCATACATGAACCAAAACTAGGTTTTGACCATGACATACAAACTGACCATTATAATTTGTGTTGACCTACCTGATCTGGTCTACCATCGGTCAGCAGATATATAGCCTGAGTACCGGGATCAGACAAGGCATGCTGTATGGCGGCGTATGTATTTGTGGATCCCCAACATGATAATCCCTGGATCCACTTCCAGGCCCCCTGTAAACTCAGCTCCGATACATCTACCATTCTGTTCTGCCATGCTGAGGCCCTAGAGTTGAACGCTACCAAATTGAACTTTGTTTTGTGACGTAATTGTTCCTGGAAAGAGGTGTGATAAAGAATATTATTTGCAATAAAATTTTAAATATGCAAGGATATGTATGTATAATTCTAATTTTTTGTAACACAATATAAACAGAGTGGATGATATAGAGTCAGAGATATATCTTCTGTTTACATCAAAAGATAATGAAAATCATTATACATGTATATCTCACATATATTAAATGGTACACATGTATGTACCTTAACATATTCTAATGTATAGTTGTTGAAGTTTATGGTAAAATCAGTATGCATTTAAGTACAAGTTGAAAATCACAGTATTAAAACATATTTATCTTTACAAACTACTGATTCATAAGTAGGTATATGACACAATTCAAACTTGCTTGAACAGATATGACTATAGAGCATTTAACAAGGAGGTTTCCTAAGCGAGGTGATCTGGAGTGAAATTGCACTATACATGAGGGTATACAGACCTGCATTAAGAGGAAGAGTTTGTCCTTCAGATATTGTATGCTAGGTAACATTGAAGCTGAGGTATCTATCAGTACATACATTTGGTCTTCTATCACTGTACCAAATAGAGCTCTACTGCCCTGGTTCAACCAGTCAATCCTGACAAAAACAAAAGTGCAATAAAAAAATTAATAAAACAACTATGGTCCATTACAGATTATATAACAAAACTGAATATGACAGCATGCAAGCATCTATGATGTATTCCCTAGGGTGGGGATTTGGGGGGTTGGGTTGAACTTGTGGCAAGAAAGGTCATCTCTCTTAAAATGAGCATCTCAGCAATATTAACCAATGATCATATACATATGTGGCATATATTTTGCAAATTCCTGGGGGTGGGGGGGGGGGGGGGGGGGGNNTCAGAGATATTTTACAAGAAACATTTGATGACAACAACTGTGCGTGACAATCTATTCTTTCTTTATCCAGATAAAAAAAAATGAACTGAAGAAATAAAATAGATAAACAGAATACGAGAGTAAAAAATTAAGAAAAACAAAGAACATGGTATATCATTATGAGACAAATTATAGAATTTGCTTCATCATTTTCTGATTGAAGACAGTAATCTTTCATATGTACATTTAGAAGTTTCCACAGTCATTTAATGCTGGACACTTTTCTTTAATGATATTGACTTTAGACCTGTGTTTTTTAAGTTCATATTGATTTCTGTTGTAAATTTTCGTTGTTTCCAAATTCACATTCTCATATTTCCCTTTTTATTGATCACTAGCCTATTGCCATTCAATATTAATCAGACAGATGTACAGGAGTTTGATACACACAATCCTGTAATTAAAACAGAGGTATGGAACCTCCATGGCTCAGTGGTTAGTGTGTTTGCCTTCTGATTTTGAGATCACTGTGCCATGCAGCGGCTGACTTCTCCTGTCTTTCTGCTGAGACAGAAAAAATGGAGGTCCCAAGTCACAAAAGGTGTCGGTACATTAAAGAACCCTCGATGCTATGGGGCCATAGATGCATTGGTCTTTGCCCCACTTCAACAGCATTGGTGAAGTGTCCATGCAAGTGAAAGTTTCTTGAGTGGGATGTTCAACAACAATACAATCAATGCCCACTATCCTGATATGCCGTCTCCAAGAGTAGGTTTCATTTGAAAGATTATTCATTAAATGGTTTCTCTATAAGTGGTCTGTTAGGACAGGTTTGTCTTTCAGTTACCTTTGATGATAAGAGTTTAAGGCTATGGTCATCCTGCGTTCGTAGTGACGGTGTAGCTCTGGGGTGACCTGGACGTGCACTACTTTACCATCCTTCCACTTGACAATAGGGAACCTATCACAGTATCTGGCATTTACTAACTTAGTTCTGGTAATCTGTAAGCAGAGAAAGAAGGAAATCAAAACTCTGATTGAGTTATATCTTAAGAATTACTGCCATGGTAAACCCTGAAATTATTTACATTTTACTATCAATGTGTACTGTTTGTAAGACTCCATTTAGTGACCACCTGTTTTTAATGACCAACTGGTCACAAAGACCATTTTTTGCTGTCCCCCCATTTGTATACAAATCAAATTCTATATGAGGAACATCTACCTAAGAAGACTGGTTTCTAATGTCCCTAAGGCGGTTGTTACATAAAAGTCTTTTTTTATTTCACTTTGTACATGAAAAAATGTATCATTTTTATTTTCAACAGATATCAATTACTGATTCTTTATACAATAGTTGAATTTAATCACAATTGCCTGCTGTACACTTGGAACACAAATGTAAATCACAGCCTCTGGAGGCTTGGCTTATTTCAAATTGAATGAATTCACTTGACTTAGCCATACTCTAGTATTAAACAAATGTACAGAAAATCACAGGACAAAGCTACATTCAGTTTTCCAATCAGGCAGATATCAGGTATGCTAAGTTAATGTCACCAAGTACATAACGGCAAAGTGCAGGTGAAATTTTAACACCTGTGTAGAAAGTCATCAATTTTACCTTTGTACAATACACCTTTCAAAGAGGAAGGTATTATTTACAAATACTGATGTAAGGATCACTCAGTACATGTACAAAATACATATTACCATGAAGAACTTGTAAAAATCAGTTATTTTTTCAGCAAACTAA
>JACSZP010016802.1:3119-15861 GCA_016161895.1 Pinna nobilis | reverse complement strand
GTGGCTTGGATTTGAACCCCAGACCTCTCAATCAGAAGGCAAACACACTGACCATTAGACCTGGGGGGGGGGGGGGCTCTGAAATTTGTGATGCCTAATGGATAGGATTCATAGTCTATGGTGGGATGATTAAAGTGGATTAATGTAGTTAGCATCTCTAAGCAAGAAATATCTACAAATTATATATAATTGATATGTACTCATACTTGTTGTCTATTGAAACTGTGAAATGAACCAGAAATAACACAGTTTAAAGTAATTCTTCATAGGCTTTGTTTACTATCATTATCAGTGAAGATAAACAACATTTTTATTAACTCCCTTGTTTTGTTAGGGGCCCAGGGATGCATCAGAAATACAGTAGAGTTGATCTATAACAGATCGACTTAAAGTGAATTCAGTGCTGTAATGAAGAGGGATAAAATCCCCCAAAAGAATGACTAATTTTTATCTATATACATTGGAGTTGGTCTATAACGAAATCTAAGGGGGTTGCACTTTTGACTTCTTTAGGCATCTTTCATTTTAAACATCAGAATTTACTCTGATGTATAGATAAATCGAAATGTTTTCTGGGATTTTATTCCATTATGTTATGGTACTGAGTTAACTTTAAGACGATTCGTTATAGACCAACTCTACTGTTACGTAGTAAATTCTAATGCTTAAAACATAGGATGACTATAACAAAGTCAAAAGTTAATCCCCTTTGACTTCTGTATCTCTATTTGAAGGTCTTGATTTATTTGTTACTGTTAAGTATATGTATCATGTTGTCATCAAAGATGAGAAACATTTTGATTATCTCCCTTACCTCATTCTGATTTTTCAGGGTTTGACACAGCGGAGGTGAAAAACAAGCTAGCTATAGCTATAAGTGCCAACTTTGTCAACAACAATACAGACGCAGATCTCAAAGTCAAAGAGCTTGGGGGAGTCTTCTCAAACTTTAAACCAGATCTATTTAGGAGCATGAAGAAAGAACTCAAAATCGATCTAGAAAATCTTGTGTACTTTAAGAGTGATACCCATTACTTTGTCATGACAGCTAAGAAGGAGAGTTTACTGGCCAAGGGTGTCTTCCGGAGGGATTGTCCGAAAACTGACCAGCTGATGTCTGGAGGCAATGTTGACTCACAAGCACTTATGAATTATGCAAGAGAGGCTGCAAATTATTGTACAAAGTTTGGAATACCATCTCTTACATTTGCCAAAAATAAAGATGGAAAGCCAGATGTTGCATTGATAGACTTTTCAACAAGGTATCAGTCTGTGAATGCCTCAAGGATCATTGAGCGTCATGGATGTCGGCTACTGATTGGACTAGTAGGGGACAGTCTGTTAGAGGTAACTGTAGCTGTACAGGATTTTTATGCTCCCAGAAATAATTTTGGGGTAGAGAATATACAGTCTAAACTGCCTTAGCGACCCACTGAATTATAAGAAAACCTGTCTTATGTGACCTAAATGAGTGGTTTCCAAAATGGCTAAATTTTACTATATAAATCACTTGAATTAAGTGACCACCTGTCATATGTGACCCCATTTGCTCCTTCCCTTGGATGGTCTCTAAAAACAGATTAGACTGTAGTTCACATCCCAAACAAATTTTGTGGGGGGACTATATAGCTACCTCTTTATCTGTGTGTCTGTTATATCACATAATTCCTATCGTGATTTTTCCTCAGATTGAAGTATGAATGTAAAAGATATATATACAGATATTAGTGTGAATTGTTCTGCTGACATTTACACACCCCCTCCCCCCCCCCAAAAAAAATAGACTCTTCATTAATCTTCATTAAATCAATGATTTAGACAAATTAAAATGTGCTTTTAGAAGTGAATAAGTTTACAATCACAGTTATTGATTTTCCAGTTGTTTCTCTTTTTCAGCCCTTTTGGCCCTCAGGGACTGGATGTGCGAAGGGGTTCTTAGGGGCTCTGGATGCTGCCTGGATGATCAAAAGATGGTCCAACTGCAGCAAAACGGAACCACCTCTTCAAATCCTGTCTGAGAGAGAGCGTATCTTCTCCTACCTGCCACAAACCACTAAGGACAGCTTAAAGAAGGCTTATACTGACTATACGGTTGATCCCAGAACAAGGTAATTATAGGGGCCGCTGTCTCTCAGTGGTCAGAATGGTTGGCTTCTGATCATAAGGTCATGGGGTCCAAGCTGTGCTGCAATTGGCTGTGTTGTCCTTCAGATGAGACAGTAAAATCCAAGCTTCTGTATCACAACATGTGTCAGCATGTTAAACAAAACTTTCTGCTTAATGGCTTAAAGAGACAAGCATATAGCCAAAATTTGTTGCTCTTCACTGGCACATGGTGACGTCTCAACATAAGTGAAAGATTGTTGAGTGAGACTGAAACAATAATAAATGTCAGTTTTCTTTTCCTGTATTAATTTTCACTGGTCCCTTTAATCTGAGACAGTTTTGTAGTACATGTGTAAGACCTGCTCATGAATTTTCTTAAATTCCCTTAAGTTTAGTTAAAACATTGGTTTGCAATAGGTAATGATGCTTTAGTCAATTAGCTAAACCAAAAAGTGAAACTAAGTTAAACTAAAAACATGCATCATAAAGCACTTTATAGGACTTCCATTCCCAAATTCTGAGATTAAATTAATTGTTTTTTGTCTTCTTGTCAATGTTTGAGCCCACCCTATGTGGGTAGGGGGTAATAGAAAATAAGTTAAATGCATATAGAAAGATACGGAATATCAATTAAAGGTTGACACATTTATACAAAGTATTATCTTGACTTGAACACAGGTTTGCTTGGTTCTTCTATTCTATGGTTTTATCTATTTTATTTTAGATACCAACATTTGAACCTGAAGACCTGTAGAGCAGAGGATGCCCGACAATATTACACCTGTGATGATGAAGAATACCAGGAAGACACAGGTAGGTAATATATCAGGACAGGTGTGCTACATGTACCTGTGCCTGTAGGTAACTTAATTTGTATACAGGTATTCCTTCCTGCTGCTTAAATTATCATGCTAAAGGCATGCAGATAGATTTTTACATGTATGTTGTATTTTGCTTACTGATTATTGGTACAAGTATCTGGATGTGTACATCAGATAACATGAGCATATGTTACGACTACACTTTTAGCCCAAATATCTAACTAACATGAATCTCTGGTTCATATATCTTGTGTAAATTTATTTAGTCATTTGAAAGTTTCCCAGTTTACAAGTAGAAAGCTATCGGTCGGCTTTGTATATGTTTGGGTACCCTCCCCTTAAAAAAAAGGTTTGCCACCATCTGACGGGGAAAAACATCAAGTATGATGTAATATAAAATCAAAACATACAGTAGAGTCGGTCTGTGACAAATCGGCTTAAAGCGAATCCAGTGCTATTACGAAGAGGAATAAAACACCGGAAAAGAATTACTATTTATCTATTTATGTAGTAAATTCCGATGCTTAAAAGGAAGGATGCCTATAACAAAGTCAAAAGTGTATCCCCTTTGACTTCATTATAGACCGACTCTACTGTATACAATAAAAAACGATGATACTAGAACATTATGGCTCTCAGTAATGGGTACAGATAAACCCATTTTATTTGCAAAAATGTTTGTGTGCAATGAAATAAAAGTATACCTCTAAGTATTCTATCTTTGCACTAATCATTGCAATGAAACATAGATATTTCGCCTTTAGATTATAGTCATGAATATGTAATCTACATATGACAAATAGAGTGTGAATATGCGATTTTTCAAATAAGATCTTGCAAAAAATCTCTCATCTGGTCTTGTATGCAGCAGTGCATTCATTCTTTGGCAGACTGAAGTTAAATAGTGGACAAATTAAGTTCTGTCACCTCAATAAATGGATCATAAGAGGATTTAAACAGTTCTTCATTGCCAAAATAATGTGCCCTAAAGACTGAGCTCATTTCTGTGCTTGTTCATAATCTTGAAAACTGTCATATTTTTTTCTTTTCTTGCAGAGAGCGGAACAGACTTTGATACCCTACTGAACTGGTGCAAGAAAGTTCTGAATGGCAGATTCAAGTTTGTTCATATAGAGAACTTCACATCTTCCTGGAGGACTGGGCTGGGGCTATGTGCCCTGATCTACACCTTCAGACCAGAGCTCATGTAAGTTCTGAAGATTACTCGTGATCCCAGGGTCATGAACTTTTATGGATATACTGTAAATCCAGTTTTATTCGCGAGAATTTTATTTTCGCGTTATTACGCGAGAGCACTTACTCGCCAAAATAAAGTTCTCGCTAGATATACTGACCTGATATTAACATAAATAAAAATACACAAACGTTTAACTTAAATGCACACTCGCGAAAATATATTATCGCGAATAATTGCATGACCATCGATTCGCTAAAATAAAGTTCCGCGAAAATTTGTGGATTTACAGTATTTGTTTGTTAAGCTAATGTAGTTGTAGAGTCAGTGCATATGTAGCAGTGCACTCTCTTACTGCTACGCTGACAGGATGATGGCAAAAGCATTTGTTTCTTTCTCCACTCCATTAGTCCAGGTGCACTGGAATAACTGAATAGTTCATTGATACCTTAATTTCTGGTAACTCTTCATTACAATACTTAACTTTGGATAATTTGTATATTTTTACCAGAGACTACCACAGGCTTCAACCAAAGAGAGGTTCTCAGAATAACCAGTTAGCAATTGATACTGCTGAGAGAGAATTTGGAATAAATCCAAGTTTGTCTGGAAGAGAAATAGCCGTATGTTCCTCCCCCAAGGATGATTTAGTCATGTCTTCTTACCTGTACCAGTTTTACAACATGTTCCATAACGAGCGTCTCCCACCAGGTAAGTTATAGAGTAACTCCCTCCATTTATTTTCAGAATAAAATCCTGCTTAATTTGAAATGATTATAATTTCCTGGCCAAATGACTTAATCTTTTTTTTTAAACCAGTTATATTGAAAATCCTGTTTATCTAAAAGAAAAATTCATTCCCTAGAGCATACTTGCCAAGTGTTCCCACTAGGTGAGGAGACTCCCTAGTTTTATGTGAAATTTCAACAATTTCTCGCCAAAAATGCATGTCTCTTAATTCCATGAAAAAAGTAAATTTTCTATCAATTCTTGTTCATATCTAGAGTCTACCCCATGAGATTGAAAAATCTCTCCATAGAAATTGTTCATGGTCGGGAAACCTGCTAGGTTTTAACATATCCAGGTCTAACTGTATTATGCTAAAGTATTTTGTAAATGATATTTAATTCACCAGGGTACAATTGGCTGTCCCTGTCTTTCAATTGAGACAGTAAGAACTAAGGTCCCATATTACAGTAAGTGTTGGCACATTAAAAAAGTTTTCCCTGCTCTACAGCCATAAGTAATGAGCATAGGCAAACTTTGTCAACTGTCACTGGTACACAGTTACATGTACGTGAATGATATTTGAGTGGGACATTAAACAACAATACAAAATACAACATATTTTATCCCCTACTCTTTCATGTGACTAGGATTGAGGTGATGGTTTTGGTGTCAAATTCTATGATTGGCAAACCTAAGTCATTAACATTGGTACCAGCTGTTTCATGGTATTTAAAGGAAAAGTTGCAGATCTTTTTGATTGGGATCTTGATATTCCTCACTTTTCAATGGCCAAGCTATGCACTGACAGAAATGTGCAACCCTGATTCCATACCATATTAGTGATAGGTTTGACCCCAAGCCGAAAGTTAAACAACAGTAAGATATGAAAAAATAAAAAAGCCTCTATGTGCAACACAAGAGTTTCATGTTCAGTGAATGATCGCAGTTTTATAATGACCAAATATGGGAAAGGGGTAGTTGACATAAAAAGGAGTTCTACTTACAAAATATGTCATTCTGTCAATATTTGATGAGTTGATCCAAAAAGTGTATAATAGCCTGAAAATATGTAGATACAACTCTTTTGCAGGAGGAATTATCATGGTTGTTATATTAGTAACACTGGGTATAGGATAAGCGCAATTGTGAATCGCCCCTTTCGTCCTTGTCTTCAGTGGTCGAATTAAAAATTGGGAGAATTAAACAAATTCTTTGAATAGAATCATAACGAGCCTGGGTGAATTTAAATCGAGCCGAAACTGTTTTTAAGTCCCTTTGTGCAAAAATAGCACAGGTCGAAAATAACCCTGTATACAATATTACAATACTGCTGTGATAGCTATATAAGTGGTAAGAGTCTATAGCTGTGTCAAAACTGTCCTTAATGTACATATATGTATCTTTTTACTTATTCAGAGGATTGGACTGGCTACAAAGAAACACCCAAAAGAACACCCCTGTACCATAAAAATACAGCCTCACCTGTAAAGGAAAAGAAGTCTCCTTTTACAGATCAGGTGAGACAAACGAAAGAGAGAGAGAGAGAGAGAGAGAGAGAAAGAGAGAGAGAGAGAGAGGACATTAAAAAAACAGGAGATGAGAAATTGTTGAGTTAACATATACAGTAGAGATGGTCTATAACATATTTCTTTAAAGCAAAATCAGGGGAATAAAATGTCCGAAAAAAAATTATAATCCATCTGCACATATTTTTAAGATGAAGGATGCCTATAACGAAGTCAAAAGTTAATCCGGGCCTTTGACTTCATTATAGACTAACTCCTCTGTATTCAGTATGGTCTTTCACATCGAATTTTATATTATCTAAAATACACAACATGGAATAAAAAACATCACAGATCTCAACAGAACTGAGAATCCACATCCATAAATTTTTTGCCAAAATTCATAATTTTCCTGTTAAGTCCAACATGCATCCATATGACCTACATATGACCTTATCACTTTTGTGATTATGAATTTTTTCTATACCCGTAGGAGGAAATGGGAGAAGGTCCAGCAGGAGATTCCAGCAGTAATATCTGCTACTTCTGTAAGAAGCATCTGTATATTATGGAGCGTATGAACTACGGGAACTTCTTCTTCCATAGGAAATGTTTCAGATGTCACAAATGCAACTGTGAGCTGACCTTGAAGGACTGCAGTGTCATGAAATCATCTAGAAGAGGAGGTATGTTTTTAAGCATCATATTGCTAATGTTATAGAGGTTGTCCACTACAGCTTTTAATGCTTGATTAGATCATGATGTAGAGTTTTAAATACTGGTAAATGACATACCCAATATAGAATTTTTATACGCCTGTTGTAAGATTGGACGTATTATGTTATGGCATTGTCCACCCGTCTGTCCGTCTATCCATCAGAGTTTTCCAAACTTTTTTTCACTATGGATGCAGTTAAGATGATGAAATTTGGTCACTAACTTCCTCTCATAAAGTAACATTTCCAGTTTGTACTTCATTGGGTTTGGGTCACCGTGACCTACTTTACAAGTAAGACTAGGTGATATAGTTTTTCCCAACATTTTTTTGCTATGAATGCAGATCAGATGATATTTGAACACTTGCTTCCTCTTATAGAGTTAAAATTCCAGTAAACACTTCAGCAAGTATGGGTCACCGAGACCTATGTTACAGGTAAGATTTGGTCAAAGAGTTTTTATTTTTGCATTTGACGTGATGGGTGTATTAAACCATCGTTTACGATTGCTCTTGTTCATTGCAAATCTGCACAATGTCATGCTACAGTTGGCTGTCCCTGTCTTTTGGATAAGACAGTAAAAACCGAGGTCCCATGTCACATTAGGTATTGGCACGTTAAAGAACCCTTCCTGCTCTACGGCCATAAGTGCCAAGCATAGGCAAAATTCGTCGCCCTTCACCGGCGCACAGTGATGTCTCCATATGAGTGAAATATTCTTGAGTGGGATGTTGAACAACAATGCTACTACTACTCTAGATGGTTGACATATTATCAGAGAAATAATTATCTTAGATTTAGGAGAACTATAGAATATGATTCTCTTTTTACATTGCAGTCAAGTTCCTATGTCCACAACATTCTGGTAAAAAATTATCCCGGACGGGACACAAAAGTTTTTTCAGAAGAGCTGCTGACAAGTTAAAGGTATGTTAAGTTTGTTATAGATAACTTATGGGCTGTCTGTATTGTTAGGGTAGGCCACCTCACATCACAAATAATCATACCTCTGTCTCTGACGGGCATTAATGCTTTCCACTCTGTCTGTCTGTCTATCTCTCTGCCCATCTTTCTATCTGTCTTTCAATCTGTCTGTCCATCTGTATTTCTCTTCATCTATCCGTCTATGTCTGTATGTCTATCCATCTGTCTGTCCATCTGTATGTCTATCCATCTGTCTGTCTATCCATGTCTGTTCATCCATCTGTCTGTCTGTCTTTGTTTGCCTGTCCATTCATCTGTCTATCTATCTGTCTGCCCGCTTCTACATCCATCTCTCTTACTGTCCATCCATCTCTCTCACTGTCCATAAATCTGTTTATCTGTCTGTCTAGATTTTTCTCTGCCACTTTTGCTAGTACTGACATGAAAGTTACTCTGAAGTGTCAGTGATGAATTTCCAATCAAGTTTGATGTTGGTCGTAGTCTACCTACATTTATTTTTATGCTGTCTGTCTGAGAACTAAAGGTTTTGCAGTTTTTTTACCACTACCTTAGGTAGGTATTGACATGAAACTTGTTATGAATCTTTAGAATAATGAGTTTGACGACATGAGTATAGGCGACATTCTCGTGTTAACGTTCTATCTATTTGTTGTCATTTAATGCTAGTGCTGTACTGATCATCTGCTTGTGTATTAGGCACCTGGATGTGATAATTCTATAGACAGTGTTGTCTTTAGACAAATTTGTAGTGGTCAGTACTGGAATATAGATAGGTTGTAATAGCATCAATTTTTTTGGAGTTACTTCCCATTGTCGAACATGTTTGAGGTCAGTTTGGAGTTTTTGTTCATATACATGTATATGCATAATTTGAAGAATTTGTATGTCAAAGTTTGTCTTATTTTCGACCCTATGAAAGTGTATGCATGGGAGGAGGTTTAATGAATTGTGTCAGTATAATAAAATTTCAGGGAATAACTCCAGCAAACAGAAAAAGCATCCATTATTTGGTTGGTTTATGCCTAAAATATTTTTCATGGACCTCAAAGATGGGCCACAAAGGGAAATAACTCCAAGAAAATTGATGCTTTTGAAACCTAGCTATCTATATGATTTATTGTGATCGATTCTCATTGATATTTCTTCTCCAGGTTATGTTATTTACTGTTGAGGGGCTGCCATGGCTGAGTGGTTACCGTATTTGCCTTGATCATGAGGTCATGGGTTCGAAATTCATCCCCCCTGTAGTTGGCAGTGTCTGTCTTTTGCATGAGACAATAAAATCTAAGATCCCGTATCACAGTAGATGTCGGCACACTAAGGAACTTCCCTGGTCTACGGCCATAAGTGCCAAGCATAGACAAAATTTGTCATCCTTCATTTAAGGCTAGCACAAGGTGACATATCCATACAAGTGAAAGATTCTTGAGTGGGATGTTAAACAGCAGTAGGGGGCTGCCATGGCCAAGGGTTAGTGTTTTCGACTTCGAATCAAAGGGGCCGGGTTTCAGATCCGTGTAGCCCTATGCTGCGGTTGGCCATTCCTGTCTTTCAGATGAGACAGTAAAAACCGAGGTCCTGTGTCACAGTGAGTGTTGAAATGTTAAAGAACCCTCCCTGCTCCACAGCCAGGAGTGGTGAGCATAGGCAAAATTTGTAGCTCTTCACACTGTGATGTCTCCATATGAGTGAAATATTCTTGAGTGGGACATCAAACATCAACAACAACAACAACAACAGCAAACAGCAGTACAGCCAACCAACCATCTTACAGTTGATTAAAAATAAATTATAAATTAAAGTGATTTTATCAAAGTTGGACATCTATATGTTATTATTCACTGATATGTTGCTTTTTTAATTGTAGAAGAGCATCAGAGTTTTGGACGTTATGAAACAAACATCTACAGAAAATGTTGAAGGTAATCGTTGCTATAGTTTACAAAAACAGTGGAGTCTCATTAAAGCGGACACCTTCGTTCCCAAGCAAATAGTCCAGATAAATGAAGCATAAGGAGTACTGAAGGGCACTTGTCATAAAAGTGCAATGTAATTTGAAAGTTTTGCTCCCTAGAAATTTTGTCCGGAAGGTAAAGCATCCAGATTATTTGTGTCCGGATTAATGAGGCTCGACTGTATTCAGTCTCTTTGACTTTTATGTGTTTATGTGTGTCATTTTATGTGTTTAAGACCTCCCTAGAGGGACAACCATGTTAATCAGTCTTGTTCACAATGTTGTATACAACAGAAAATTTTGCCTCCATTTTATATTAGCCCTTTTCCCACTCATTGTCAGTGGGTGAATTCAATACTGGGTAAATTCATAAAGTTACATTTCTTAAAAAGAATTGTGACAAGACTGGGTGAATTTAAAGTCAACAGAAACTGTAAGTGCATTAGGGTGAAAGTAATCCTGAATAGCCTACGTTACTTAATCAGGTGACTCTGAAACTGACGCCATTCTATTGTGAATGTGATATCATAATTAACTCAGCTGATTTTACTGATGTCAAATTAGAAATTATTTGAAACTTTTATACTTAGTTGTAAATTGTAAATACAATTGTGTAAATAAATTTTATGGACTGATTTTTTTCCAAAGAAAGCTGTTCAGATAGTTTTTGACTGACTTTCCAGTAGATATGCCATTTGTCTAAGGGACGTAACTTTTTTATGTCACTGTTAAAAGCCTTATTTTGATAGTTTCTTAATTTCCAGTGAGAAAATTTTGTTGCATTGTTTTCCATATGCATTATTTTTCTGGAGTTATTCCCCTTTGATGGACATATTGTATGGCAACATGGAAACTTCAGTTCTTCTTTATATGAAACCAAATTCAATTATAATGTAGTAGTGAAAGAGACATCATGATTTTCATCATATTAGTTGTTTAGACTTATGAATACCTGAAAGAAAGATGGATGTTTTGAAAGATTTGTCATTTAGCTTGGTCCTAGAACAAAAGATAGGAGAATAAATACATGTAATTTACAAATAACATGCAAATATTTTTTTGATATGCATTTAATTTTAAGTTTTCATTTCATGTTGTTTTAAATTTGAATTTATATTTGTTTCTTCTCAGCTCCTGAAATAATCATTCCGAGCAGGCCTGATTTTCTTCGCAGTAGAGTGAGTAAAGCATCAAAAAGAATTGCTTTTTACAACACATCAGATGATGTATCTGAAGGGACAAAAGAGAAGGAATCAGGAAAAGCCTCCGGAATATCAGTACCGGATAAACCAACATGGAGAGATTCCTACATTACTGAAAAAAATACCAGGATGTCAACAGAGGTTGTTTCAAGTGATAAAAATCAGGATAAGAAATCTGAAAAAGACCCTGGAATATCAACACCAGATAAACCAACATGGAGAAAATCCTACAATACCGAAAAAAATACTGGGATGTCGACAGAAGTTACTTCTGATAAACATCAGGATAAGAAGTCTGGAAAAGTATCCGGAATATCAACCCCTGATAAACCAACATGGAAAGAACCATACTCTAGGGGTGAAAAAAGTAGCAATGAGACATCAGCTGATTCTGCACAGAAACAAAGATTCCAGGAAAATACACGTCCTGGAATCACCGGACAGAAGAAAGATCAAGTGGATTATCCAGGAAAAGTTGTGACTGATACAAGCAAGCCAGTTTCTACCAACAATCTTGAAAAGGTGATGAATAAATTTGATGCTCTGGAAATGTTTGAAGATGTGAAAGAGGTATCGATGACAAGTACTCTGAAAAATTTAGAAAATGACGAGGAGAAACAAGACACTCCGTCAGAGGAATTTGGGGAGCCAAAATCATCAGACACAAAAGGCAGGGAGAGTCCAGAAGTTACTGTTAATTTAGAGAGAGAAAGTTTCACAGACAGCTCTTCCAGGGCAGAAGAAAGTGCAGTTATTTCTCCCCATGTTAAGGAGAAACCAGAAAAATCTGATGATTCTACCAAAGTGCAAAGGCATGATAGATTAGAGTCTCCAATCAGGGGACCTAAGAAACCAGACAGAGCAAAGAGTCCCCGGAGACCCCTGGTCAAACAAGAAGAGTCCAAAATATCTGAGAGGGATAGAGGGAGTCAGGACACTCTGTCAACTAGTGTACCCACAAGTGATGGTTGGGTGATGGTTGAGCCAGCTGATGATATCAGCAACAAAAGTTCAAGCATGGCAAAGACCCAGACTGACATGGAGGAGAGTAAACCAAGATCTTCATCTGCAGAAGACTTAGAGGCCCTCATATCAAAGTAGGTGCTTTTTAAATATATTTTCTGCTTACAAGAAGTACATGTATGTTATTGAAAAAATGCTGAATGGCATATCTCACAATTATACATAAAATCTTTCTTCTATGGTCAGTTTTTGTGAGTAGGAGGTCAAGCCTGGTCTGATACACTGTATGCAATTTTTGTGACCATTATTATTAGTTTTTGAAAGAGAAAATGATACAATTAATACATACATTTATCTTTTCTTCCAATAAACCCGGAATTGTTATTTATTTGATTGAATTGCTCTACATGAAAATTAATTTCAAATATATATAGTCAAATTCAAATTTGTTTATGTCAAAAGACCATCTATAAGATAACGTCTATATGTAAGTCAAAGTCAAATGTCTGGCTGGGATTTTATTACTATACATTTGAGGGGCTGCCATAGTCTAGTGATCAGCTTGTTTGACTTCTTATCATGAGGTTCAAGCCCAAGCCACTTCAC
>JACSZP010016801.1:0-14940 GCA_016161895.1 Pinna nobilis | reverse complement strand
GCCCTTCACCGGCACACGGTGACGTCTCCATATGAGTGGAATATCCTTGAGTGGTACGTCAAACAACAACGCAAAAACAACAACAACAACAACAACAACAACAACAACAACAACAAAACTGGGTTAAAATAGTAATAAAATAATCAAGCTTAGGAATGAAAAATTTTGATATATTTAGATATTGATTTTAATATATCATGGTTCATTTTAAGTTGGTTCCACTGATTAAGAATTGCTACCCATTTGTATAATCGATTGGTGTGAAGCTGCAATCTGTCGAAGATTTTTTTTGTACGACCGATTGCTTTTACACACCAATGAATCACAAAAAAAAGCAAAACAACTCTTGAAGGTATAATTCTTTACTGAGCAGTTAAAAAAAACACAACATCAGCATAAATCATTATAAGACTAAGGCTGTTCTACTTATCAAACGTACTTACCGTTATACTTTATAACCATCTCATAAATTCTTTTAGCCTTAACCCTAAAATCTTCTCTTCTACGTGAGAACTCTCCCATTCTTCTAGATCAAATATAAATCTTATACTGGTGGTGAGCATCTCTTTACCTATTTTATCAGTGTTAACATAGTCTTAATTCATTAATTAGACATTCGTGTAGTTCGGCACGTATTGTAGACGTATTCTTAGTAGTTGGACTTACACCTCGGAGTGACAACATCCCATTAGGGACCATTATTTTTACACGTTTTCCTTCCTATTATGTCTTCTGTACATCTTGAGTGATGGGCTGGCTGCTTTGTCCATTTGCTAGTCAATTTCCACATATTGTCGTACTGCTTTGTTGTTATAATGATTCGCATATAGGACCACTGTTCATCATGTATATTCACGGAATTCACATTTACATTTGAGTATTTAATGTGTGTGGTCAATCTATATATATATTAATATTCAGAAATATAACATAACTATGTTTCACACACGGCTATGTGAATGGCCGCTGGTTCTGTCGCCTATGTTTTTTGTTGTACATGCTAATGAATATCTATGTGTTACAATGGTAACTTTTTGCTGAGGCTGCGAAAAATAAAGACGTCAAACAAATTCAGCTTCGTCTTCTTCATCATTTTAGTCATTGAAGGCGTGGATAGAATCGCAAGTACATGCTTAAAAAAAAACAACAACAAAAACAAACAAAAAAACACAAAAAAAAACTCGATAGATGTAATAGCGTTGAGGATGATATTTTTACCAAAGATTTAGCGATTGAGTTTTAAATCTGTACATGGAAAATGATCTGTTTTGATGCATTATGCTCAGTATTAAGATATATTGTCGGTGGAGGTTAAGAGGATTTATCACAAAAGACAGTCCGAACAAAGATACTGATTAGATTCAGAGATGCAGGTATGTTATCTTTAATTTATTTTTTTTATTAAGTATATGTTTTTACATAAATATTGGCAGAACATTGCATTACATTATTTCTGAATAATTTTAAAACTTCATCACAATTTAAGAAACCAGCAATTTTTTTTAGAAATTTAACTTCGAGTGTGGATCGCCTTGATTTCGAATGCGGACCGCGGCATTCCATTGAGCAATGATATGAGAGTTTATTAGAACAGACTACAGTCGTGGGACATAAATATTCGTCGCCTATGATATTTCCTCCTTTGGTTATATAAAATCAACAATTTAAAATGCTTGTGAAATCCACAGATCATATCAGACTTTGATAAATATTTTCTAATTTAAAGCAGGATACTACCCCTATTCATCAAATATATTTATTTATTAATTTTCGTATCTAGTCACTTAAATGACACTCTTTTTCTTACAGATAGATGTTTTAAGTGTCTTCATTGTTCTTTAAGTTATATAAAACATAACAAAATTTTCCTATAGAAGTTTTATCCTCTCCAAAATCATTATTTTCCCAGAATTATCAAAGAGTGTATCTAAATTTCGAAAAAGCTACAAAATATGAATTCTATATCCTTCACGAGAAAATAATAAATATAAAACTTTTGCTCAAATTTTGAGATTTTGTGGGTTTTTAAAAAATGTTAGTTTTATATAAACAAAGAAGAAAACGAATACTTATGTCTCATGACTGTATGCATCAAATATTGCTTATAATTTGGGCATATCCATCGTGTCACAAACTGTACACATAGTTAGAAATTAGTAAACTTCAGAATGTCTTTTTATAAATGGACTTAGTTGTTATTTTATATAATGCCCACAACAATATACTTTGTAATAGGAAGTTATCGTACTTCTTAGCAAAAATTCTTACACTTGGAGCAAAAATAATTTGTGAGTGTTGGCACGATAAATTTTTCTTACACTTGGAGTAAAAAAAAATTCTGTGAGTGTTGGCACGAAAAATTTTTCTTATTGTTCAATGACACAATATTAGGAGTCTTCACATCAGAATTCAATATTTTCTCAATGTGAATGAAATACTATTGTACTGGATAAAAAAAATCAACAAAACAACTATAAAATACATCGAACAATCCACTCAATATTCCAAAATGGTATTAACAGCTTATACATATTCATACAGTCAAACACAAATGTATATCTAGATGAATTATATTGTTACCGCACACTCTGGCAGGCGAAAATGATGACGTAGATTGTGCCAGTACTGAGACTTCTGTGTATTCCTTTGCTCGATGGCGTCACTCTTCTGCGAGAAACAGAAGCCCATGGAGACTGTCCAGACCCTTGCGTTTGCAGCAGGGAAACGGTCAAGTGTCCCCAGCTGATGAAATGTCCATGGTCATTTGCCACTGATACGAAATATCATTTGGTGAGATCACCGTGTTCGAAGTTCCACCTAATGCATTCGAGGGATTGTACATGTTAACAAAAGTGGAATTTTCTAGATCCAGTATAGGGTTGTTGTCCACTTGTGCATTTAAAAATGCTCCAAATCTGACTTCTATTATATTCCAAAGCACAGTGATTGGATCTATTGACCAAGGAGCATTTCAAGAGGTCCCAAAGCAATCAGAAGTTAAATTAATATCATGTAGAATTATTGTCATCCATGCATTTGCATTTATTCAATCTAAGGATATGTCCAGCATCACCATCATTAAATCCAAAATATTGAAGTTATCTTCTAATTCTTTTTTCAATATATCAGTGATTGGTAGATTAACCATAGATAGCTGTACATTTAGATTTGTAGGTAGAAAAGCTTTTAATACAGATCGTTTAATACGGAAATTCGGGTTAACGAGGACAATATTCTGAACACTAATATACCGATGTATAGAAGATCTTTTATTTGCTTCAACCGTTGATTTTCAGGATAACGCTTTCAACTGCTCATGCGCAAATCAATGGATAAAATCGATGATTAATCATGTGGTATATAGGATATTATTTGAGACTAGTCATTGTTAAGGAGTCGGCGGATCTAAAAATATACCCTTATTAAATACTGTTATGTCAGGCGGATTCTCCTGTGATGATCAAAATCAGCTGGAGAACTATGAATGTTCATAGGAAGTATTTGAAACAGTAAAATCTTTTGAATGTCCAGTCCGACTTAAAAGACAAAAGTACCAACTTAGGCGACGTAGACGATACAATTCAAGTCCGTCAATATACAACTTAAGTCATGGAATCTTGTGTGCCTTAATCTTCACAACTTTATTTACTTATAAATGAAACAGCGTTATGCACTGCTAAAATATGTTTACATGTGTTTCTAATTAGACATGCTGTACTCCACGGATTAATTATTCTTAATTCGCTTAAATGACCGAGAGAGACCTTGATAAAATTAAGATTCACTCGAAGTAGAAGGTATGAAAATTACAGATCCCAAGAAATCGCCAGAAGAACCATGGGATATGTTTACTTATTTTTTTGAAAATTGGACAAACACGTACCTATGAAAACCAAGAGATGGGATCAGGTGCAACAGAAAGGTTGGCATTCCCTGCCAACCGGTGATATTTCGTATTACTAGCCGAACGGACTCTGAAAAAAATGAAAGTTAGACTTTTATTTGGAGCATATCAGAGACTTATTCTTATTACAATATTGCATGTCGTAGACTAATAGAATCTTACATGGGTGTGATGAGTGACAGGGAAATCTCATCCCAAGTGGTAAGAATCTGTTTGTCCAATCCGAGGGTTTCCCGAGGATTGGTTTTCAGATTCTCACCACGAGGGTTTAGATTTCCTTTTCCACTCAACACATCCATGTTTGATTCTTTTTCTTCCACACTTCCACGACTAGAATGTATGCACACACGGAACTTGGTAAAACGTTCAGCCATTGAATTCCTATATGTGACGTCATAGCGCGTGCGAGCTGTCTTTCCCTAGGGAAAGACAGAGTTATTTTTTCACGGGTAAACATTGTCTTTAACGGCCAAGTGTGGGAGAAAGGAATACAGGACTGTCTCATTAGAACTTTATCAAAATAAAAAAAAATCATATCATATTCAGGCTGACACTAAAATGGGTTTGGGGGAGACATGTGCTCTATGTACAATTTGAGTATTCTGTCTCCAAAATACGCTAATCTTGTAAATTCTTGTATTTCACGTAATTTGGGGATGAGATCTCTGGCACAGTTACAAAATTCAAATTGTTTTCAACCTTGGCAATGTACAATACCCATACTATCTTTGATGCAGGAAATTATTCCTCAAAACATTAGTTCCATTTTGGCAATTTCACAGGGCCGATTTTGACCCTTCCTGGGCCAACCCCTTTATCAGGGGAAAACAAAGCAAAACGATAATAATTACCATTGGAAAACAGGAGTCGCTTTCTTTATCAAAATAGTCGATGGAAAGCTTAATTTCACTGAACCAGTTCTGATAATTTATTTAAATAATGAAGGTTTATATTCAGAATTCTGCTACTCGTTGATATAGTACATTGCTTATGTCATTTTAATTCATTCAATTTTTCCCATGAAGAACTTACAATTGTTTTCCACGTTAAGACAGTTATTATTCCTCAAATTATCACGTTTATTAAGACTCAGATTTTCGAACATCCCTTGGTTTTTTTGCAACTTTTTAAAAAAAAAATTTTATCGAAAGATTTTTATGAAAACTGCCACTGGGACAATATGTGCTGAGCAAGGATAAAAAATGAAGTCCTTAACCGTCATCTTCTCCATATAAGTGAATGACAGATTATCGAGAAGTAAGACAACAGTAGGGTTACGATAACAATTAATTAGAAATCACTTCACTGGACCTTTTAGCTATGTACTCCTTGTCGTGCAACTAATACCGTCCTTATTTCATTGTTAATGACTATTATTAGTCCCGGATTCGAAACGTAACGACACGACGGGTGCCTTGCGTGGAGCAGGAGCTACTTACCCTTCCGAAGCACCTGAACTCATCCCCGGATTTTAGTAGCGATCGTGAAACTCTATTGTTATACATGTATATGATGTTGTTCGGATTTCTGCTCGTAATACGTCTCCCTTTCTTATTGAAGTTTGAATGTTGCTTGGAATATTCTCCTTTCATTACCCCGATAGTTAAAACTGAGATTTTTATATTCGTATCTGTGTTGATTAGAAAAGGGGACATGGTTAATCGTTCGTTATTCTCAGAAACTGCAATCAAACTCAACAATCTTGGCTGGGCGCCATAAAACTTTAGAATTAACCTAAGTCTGAGAATCCAGTCTCTCGACCAATCAGAATTCAGGATGAACTGGATTTGAGAATGTTTTCAGACTTAAGTAAATTCATAAGTTTTATGGTACCCAGCCCATATGAATATCTTCATATCAAGATTAAAGTTTTAAATAAAGTAGCAGGGTCCTCCGTGGTCGAATGGTTAGAGCATTGCGCTTTAAACTACTCGGGTTCTCGCCACTTGTTAGCGCGGGTTCGAAGCTCGCTGGAACCTTAACTAATTATTTGAGAAAGTTTGTCAGTTTACTTCCTGATTACCGATGGTCTCTCCCCGGGTATATTTGTGACCGGTCTCTCTCCTCAACCAATAAAAACTGGCCGTCACCATATGACTGAAAGATTGTCGAGTCTAGCGTAAAGCAAAAACAAACACAAAATGCAGTAGCAAAGTAAGCGAGGTTGTTCTAGATCTGAAAATAATTTTTCGGACAACAAATTCGAATCTGTAGCATACATCTTAATATTTATCTTATTTTAAACATGAATTTTACTGTTTTTATCAGATAAAAGAAATTTGTGATAGGCCATTGATGTAAGTATCTGGTCAGTTACATGTGTACTATAATAGAAATCCAAAGTCGGATCGCAGGTGGTCGTGGCTTGCTACGGTGTCCTGTTGGGGCCATCGCGCCCTCGCTCCCTCGCCCTAACATGAACACGAAGCGAGGTCGCGAAAACAAGATGCGAGGGAGCGAAAATGCGATGGAGGGAGCCAAAACACGATGCAAGGTTGCAATATTGATATTGTGTTTTCGAGTCGTGTTCATGTTAGGGCGAGGGCGCGATGGCCCCAACAGGACAGCGTACCTTACTGAGTGCCCATTTAACCGCTTTCAGGTTACGTTGCACATGTCATATTTTATTGATACGTCGATCACAATACACAGTTCGTGTTATTGTACATAGAGACTAATATGATATGGCACGTGTAAGTGTGAAATGGTGAAATCTTACTTTCGTGTCAAACGAGTTCACCTGATGTCAAATAGCATAAATATTAATGTAAGTTGTTTCCGCTTCCGTACATGACACTTTATTAAGATATTTCTATATTACAATATTTTGAACCCCTGTGGTATACCTCATTCCTATTTGGTTTTTTAAGTGTAATATATGCAGTTGGATTAAATTGTATTCATAAGAATTAATTACACCATCATAACTTACATAGTTTATCGCCGACAGTCTCAAATTTTCATAAACACATCATTTTACCTAGCATGTAAACCTACTGTTATTAGCCTGGCTACCTGACAGTTTACGTTACCGAACTGTTCATCTTATTCCAGAAGCAGCAATTTTATAAGCTACACATATATAGGAAGGTGTTATGTAATGTACTCTGTGCACAGAAATATTTCAAATGAAACTTTGACACAGGACTTATTATCATTTGTACCGTAATATCTTGCGTGTAGTCCGTGGGCTAAACGTTTTAAATCACAGAAAAAAATGTTTTCTGCAGGCTGTATACTGAAGCGGGTTATCTGATAAAATGTTTTAAAAAAAAAAATAAATAAAAATAAAAATAAAAGAAATAATGAAAAAATAACTCGAAAGCATGCGGGCAGTGTGGCGTTTTTCCAAATTACAATCTGTATACATTAGAAGTATAAACGAAAAAAAAATCTAAAAAAAATATTTTTATAATTTGTTTCCATAAATTTACATATGATGATTATACGTTCGTTTCAAATGTTTTAGTATATTGCTGTAGCACATGTATTGGTCGTACCGAACTCGCCTAGGCATTCTTTTAACAGTTAGTCTTTGTGACAGATAACCTGCGCAAAATATATTCCTGAGCAGGCTATCTGAATACCTTTTAAAACATAACGACATATTGTGCTGTACGGGCTATACAAAGGAGCACGCAATACACAAGAAATTACGGTAGTATTTTCAGCAATTGTTTTGCCTATGGTTTGACAACTGATTTATGTATGTCGTCTTTATATCTTCAGCTTTCTCGATTTTTGTTTCTTACAGATATGCTGCAATGTCATAAGCTTTCTTGAAGTTATTTCCCTTTGTCGGCCATCTTTTTAGTAAGATTGGAGTGTTCTGTTCACATAATTTCCAAATGTGAAAGATTTGTATGACATTTATTTTCGCCTCATTGTATATACGCATGGGAGTAGGTTCAACAATTTGTGTCAACATGATAAATATTCAAGAAATAACCACAGTATGGGGAAATATCATCCGTATTCGATTGATATATGCATAAAATGGTCTTTGTTGACATCAAAATGATCAACAAGGGAAAATAGCTCCAAGAGTAGTGTCTAAATATCACATTGATCAAGAGGTGGGTCAAGAGTACTTTGGCCAGGTCGTCTGAACGATAAACTCATTTAACCAATTCTGCACAATTTTTCGTAATAAATGTAAGACACATTCAGGTCGCCTAGTTCTTTATTACCTGTACGGAACACTATGTTAACTGGTTATGGTCAGAAGGAGACAATTTTATATTCAGTCAGTTGGTTGGTTGGTTGTATCATTTTAACGTCCACCTCAAAAATTTTCCACTTGTATGGAGACGTCACTTTGTGCCGATGATTGGCGACAGATTTTGCCTAAGCTCGGTACACATCCTGAACAACAGGGAGGAATATTTGACCGACTGCTACTGACACGAGATAACGGTATTTGCTTTCTTATTCGAATCCACAACCTTACGATCAGTAGGCGAACGCGCTTACCACTACGCTACTATGCCACGGCGGTCCTCTCATGGTCTGTGATATTTTTAATCATATATGTAGGAAGAAGAGAGGGTTTTTGGCATTTCCGAAAATTTAATCCAGTCATTAATTTAACAAATTGTACTGCTACGAGGAAGGAAAATTCTGTATGTGGAGTCATGTAAAGAAAACAAGATTTAAATAGCCTATTACAAATGTGATAAGGTGCCGTAGGCCTAACTAATGCTTGTAGCTGTCTCAGACAAAATAAGACTGAGCAAATGTCGCATGTGCTTTTGATAATTACGAGAACGATTCTCAGGTAGATATAAATAAAACGTTTAGGATGATAAATTATAACAAAAAAATCTATACACAGTGAAAAATGGTGACAGTTGAAGATAACTAGGAGATATTCAAAATGCAAAATAATAATAATAATAATAATAATAATAATAATAATAATAATAATAATTATATTAAACAGACAAACCCATGGCCCCAACAAAAAGAGACAATGACACAAATGGTAATCTAATAATTGCAGTTGATACACAGTTTTGGAAATTTTCTCGGTACTATTTAAAAATGCTAGGATTTTCAAGATAGTGTGTCTAAGTATGTGGTTACATGTATGCAAGCGTTACCGTGAAACAACAGCAACGGGAGTTAGTAAACTTAGTTTATGGCGTACGACATGCATGGAAAACAAAACAACATCAACAACAAAATATCAGTATCAAAACGTCAGTATCTCGAATAGAATGCGACTGACAAAGCAACAACAATCGGCATCATCTCGAGTGTGACACGTAGATCAAACAGCAAACAGCGTCAGTATCTGTAAGGGCAAGCTTAAGTTAAACATCAAATTAGCAACGACAGGCGCCAGCATCTGAAGTAGGATGCAAATAAAATTCAACAACTACGACTGGAAATCACTTTCACGTTAAATAACAACAACCAAACATTACAATTTCGAGTATGGCGTCTACGTTAGTTATACAACTTAATCAGACGGAAGCGTCAACACCTCATATGGTACAAGAAAAACAACGAAAAACCCAAGCATGTCGAACGAGTGCGTTAAACAACAATAAGCCACAGAATCCCAAGTGAGAGGGGCAAATCGACAAGACCACAAACAATTGCGTCAGCATTTGAAATTGGACGCCTAGTTTAAGTCACAATAACTTGCGCCACTATTTTGTGTGACACGCATTAGTAAAATAGCAACTACAACAAAGGTAAACAATACCATCGACACGCGCACGTTAAAACAACAACAACGACAAAAAGATCAATAGCATAAACGACATGCGTACGGTAAACAAGACAATTCAGCTCCCATATAAGTTGTGGCAGATCTGGTGTGTATGAAAAAGGTACCGTGTACTCTTAAACTTGAGAAATAAGAATTACTAGTACGAGTTTGACAATACCTATAAATTATCTTCCTCCACTATGCTCAACAAATACCGGTTATTTATATCATTTTAGTCTACGATGATCTCTAAACGCAATCTTCTTTTCTTATTGTTAGAAAAAATTACGATGGTTTTAATGCGGTTTTATTTTGAAATTCATATTGATTTGCATGCGAAATTTAGCGACTACGACGACTTGACGAACTGATCTTAAAATGAACGATACTCTTAGGGTTATTTGTGGTTGATATTTTATTGTATCTAATTTAAATTTAAATTATTTTATATTTTTTAGGAGCATCAGAGTTAATTTTTGATAAAGTTAACGAGACAATATATGGCCAAATAAACTGAAATCCGGGTCCAGCGCCGCCGTGGTAATTAGACATAAATATGCGATTATGACTGGACATCGTAACCCTGCCTGTTGCTTGAAATGCGACACAGGTGTTTTACAAGGTATCAGTGACATATTTCTGTCACATATTCATGCAGTCAAGCATGAAAAAAAATTTAAATTCTAAAAGAGATTTCTCATTCATCGATGGAGTATTCAAAATATCTGTTTCAGCTCGCTTACTACTATTTGTGTAACTAAAACGATGTGTTTATTAAGACTTAATTTTGATCCCCACCTTGTCCTTCTCCAGGTCAATGCCCCGGTCAAGATTTGAAGTAAACTCTAATTAGTTATCTGGTTATTATCATATATATATATATATATATATATATATACGTGTATAAAGATAATACAGTCAGGTCTACATTGAAGAGGTAAGAAATCTACAAGGTTGTTCATCTGTCGGTTAGAATATATCTGAGGATGAGGTAACTCTCGTTTACAAATTGTGGCCATTCCCAGTTTTTTATTTTTATTATTATTTATTTATTTATTTATTTATTTATTTATTTATTTATTTATTTATTTATTTACAAAGCTGACCAAACTATAAAGATGTTGTAACCAAACATCCCCTTAAGTCGTTTTGCGATATAATTTAACTGCTAATTTTATTTCAATTTTTTTGTCATGTTAAATCAGTGTTATATTTAACTCTGGATTTGGCGTAACGGTAATGTAATCGCCTGTGAACCAGCATATCAAGGCCTATCATTAAGATACTATTTGTTGTTGTAACGTTGTGTTCTTTTTTTCAACACCCCACTCAAGAATCTCTCATCTTTACGTTGAGCACTTGTGGCGGAAGTTGCATACCAGCAGGAGACGCTGACTCCTTCCGGACACCTAGTCCCATCTCATCATGGATTTGCAATTGTTTTCCGAGATTCCAAAACCATTATTCTTCCTTAACTTGTCATGTTTATTTTAAAACTTGGATTTTCGAACATTATACTTCTGAAATGTTATTTCATACTGACGAATCACTGCATGCCGATGAAAGGCAATACATTTGGCATTTTGCTGGATATTTAAGACTATTGGTGGTTCTTCATGCGCCGACATCTCTTTTGTAACACAGTAATAAGTGTTAATTTTTAACACTTTCACATCATAATTAATGGAAGATATTTTCATTTTAATTGTAAACATGTAAACAAAATAATGGGCTTTACCTCATCCATCAAAGACAAAGGGTGTTTTTTCTAATATTTTATATAGCTTTGTTCAATTCTATAAATTGTAAATCAACGATAAAGTTAATGATTATCGATGCACATGCATTGAAAACGGTCGGAGCCTTCTTATATTCATGGAAATGACCAACAAGTAACATTGGATAATGATATTTATAACTTTAGCCGACGTAATGAAGTTGTAATTCAAATATATTTTTTCGTGTTAATTTCGTTATCGAAGGCATGTGAAAAGAAACGTTAATATGCATAAAATTTGCACAATTTGCTACATGTACCTCTTTCCGGCAATGTAAATGCAGATAAAAAGTCAAAACAGACAATATTCCCGTAATAAGTTTATTCAAGTAAATAACATCTGGATATTTCGGAACAATATTTACTTTGTACATCGAGATCACTTGACGTTCCGTCTCAATGTCTCAGAGTCACGTAATTGAAGTACCATCTTCTATGATTCACTTATTCACGGCATCTCAGATAATGATATATTGCGTAATATATTTGTATATGACTTAAATGAACAATTATAAGACAGATAAAATTGTCCGTTCACGTGCATATCAATTTTCATTTACAATCGGTATAATTATGTGTTCTATCCACGAATATTCAGTCATAAACCTGTAACACCTTCTTCATTCTTACTTGAAAAATGCTTTTCAGGATTAGTCAATCTTACTTCACATCTGTATATATTTTGTTAAAGTAATCCATTGTTGTACATGAACAGATATTTTTCATCCTTTTCTAATTCATTTTCCCGACAGACCGAAATTCCCGAAACCTTTTTGAACTCCGCCGTTGGCTGCATCTGAAAACACGTAATTGAATAGATGAGCGCTATTACAACTAATGAAATAATTAAGCATACTGGATAAAAAAAGAGATCGCTTCCAAATTTGACAAGAAAATTAAGAGGGTGTATTAGAAAATGGAATTTTACAAACTTGCTAAACCGAAATAAATTTATGAAATAATATTAGAGTCACAAATTGTTGTTTGATGCGGGTATGAAAATCATTAAACCGGAGAGAAAGAACATCGCTAAGAAGGGCAAGGCTCAGCTGAGCTTGGTTGTCGCTCTATCTCGATTGATATAAGATTTATGTGTTCTCATCACACAAAAAGAACATCATTGGAAATTATTGCCGTTTGAAAAGGTGTGGGAAATGAGAGAGTAAAAACCGAGGTCCCGTGTCACAAAAGGTGTTGGTACGTTAAAGAACCCTCCCTGCTCCACGGCAAGTAGTGTCGAGCATACCCGGTAGGCAAAAGTTGTCGCCCTTGACCGGCACACGGTGGCGTCTCCATATGAGTGAAATATTCTTGAGTGGAACGTTAAACAACGATACAACAACAGCAAAAGTTGTGGGAAACAAAAATAAATATTTAGACTTACTATTTAGTTACATATACAATCGTAATACGTATAGTGAAACCTATCAAGACCACACATGGGACTAACTTGAATTGGCCGGACTAGTGCAGTGGTCTCCGAAGTGAGGTTGAAATAGGCTTGATGAGCAATAGACAGGCTGAATTTTGATGGCCTTATTGATCTAATTTGACAGGTGGTCTCCAAAGTGAAGTGGTCTTTAGGCGAGGCTCCACTGTATCCGAAATATCAAAAATACAACGTTTTCAACATAGATTATGAATCTCTCTAACAATTACATGAACAGTTAAATAATGATCGGACTTACCGATTGCTGTCATGCACGTCCCGTTGACATATACTAGACCTAACTTTTCACATTTTTTTCTGTTCATCTTTTTTGAGGTGGCTCTCTTAATTCTAGCTATCCAAGTGTCAGAATACAGCATTCCATTTTGCTTATTCTGTATCGCCTTTGATTCGAGGCTTAAAACTGAAAGGAAAGTCATGAAATAAAGATTATGTAAATAAATAAAAGTTCACCCCTGTTCCAAATGATCATTATAAAAATATGGGGTGGAATTCGATGATTTAATTAGCACGTTCTAGGAAATCCAAGAATACTTATCAAATCTAAAGAGAAAATTAAAATCTAAGACGAAAAAAAAATCACAGAGAAAAAATGATTAGATCCAAGTAATCACAGAGAAAAAACAGATACATGTACTAAGTTATTTTTGTTTTTGTTGAGTTGTTGACGTATGACCAACTTTAATTTCTATGGAGACGTCAAGGTATGCCGACGAAGGAATGTAAATTTGACCCATGACCGAATTACGGCAGTTGAGCAGTGAAGATTTTGTTACGTGATGACACTTACGGTGTCATTAGAAGGACAATAAAAGCCTGCTGCATTAAATCATCGTCCAGGAAAATAACAGGACAAAATAATCATATGTGAAATATCAAATGTCATGGGAGAAGTAAGCAGCCCCAGAGGACCGGAACTCACTACGAGGAAGAGAAGTCAAATTGAAACGAAATTAATTAAATTAGGTAGTCAAAAATATGTATATTCATTATTCAGAATAGACCAAACGGATGAGTTGGTCGTCCCTGTCTTTCCGATGAGACAGGAAAAACCGAAGTCCCGTGTCACAATAGGTGTCGGCACGTTACAGAGTCCTCCCTGCTCTACGACCAGCAGTGCCGAGTAGAGGCAAAATTTGTCGCCCTTCACCGGCACAGGCGCTGACGTCTCCATATGAGTGAAATATTCTTGAGCGGGACGTAAAACAACAATACAACAACTACAACAACAATAACATAACGGATGAACATAAAGAACATGGAGTTTAAATCGGAATATAAACTTAACTAAATCTTCAAAAGTACTACCATAAAAGTAAACTCCGAAAAAGGTGTTAATTGAGATGCCCAGAACGAAGGAATTGTCATCAGATATTGCAAAGACAACTAGTACATAGGTAGTTCAAAACTTAATCTGCCGAATCATTGCAATAGCAAATTATATTATTTTGCGGAATTTTGGCAATAATCTCGAATGTTGATATCAATGATGCTACTCACCAGACTTTGATTGCGTAAAAGCTATGCATAAGCAAACAATAAACAAAAAAGTCGTCAGTTGCAAATTCATTTCTCTTTTTCTTTTCTGTATCTGTGCGGATCCTGTAGGCCGGTATATTGTTCGAAATTACACCTAGAACGGACCTTTAAATACTACCATTTGTAATTCTTGTCAGGATTATCTCAAAATGTCTGTTTTAAGGTCAATTTCATGAGATTAGTTATTTTTCTATAACAACTTCCTTTTGTCATGTGCTGGTAATTTTCATTCCTACATAGGTATGTGGTAACAATTTACTTTCTTACTCATTGTTTAAATGACCTTTAGCGAAATACCTTGATCCTTAAACAAGAGGGATTATAAACTCCGGTTTTCAAATCTCAGTTCTGTTCTTTTACGTAGACAAGCCTGCGTCATTACTATTGAATTCATATCATCCAGAAAACAAGGCAAACGCTTATTTATAAAAATATTTTGATATCATCTTTTGAATTTTGCTTGTTGATTATTCAACAATTATAGCAAAAAAAATAAATGTTTAATCCTTACCTGTTTGTGTATTGACGATGAAAAACACATTTTATATATA
>JACSZP010016800.1:0-10584 GCA_016161895.1 Pinna nobilis | reverse complement strand
CTAAAGAGATGATGATTTTTTTTTAGATAATTTGCGAACAGTAGAGATAAATAGTCGAGATGTTCAGGATCTAACCAGCACTATAGAAAGATCATATCTGGACAGAACATACAAGGCACCATGGAGGGTCAAGGCTGCACAGATAGTGGACAACAAGGAGCTAGAGTCACGGTACAGGTTAGTCATTTACTGTTTCTTTGTCTATTTAATTAATGCCATGCTCGATGATATTTAAAGTCCTTTTCTGATCAGTTTTTTTTTATCTGACTTTCAACAAATATTAATATACTAAAAGGTTTTCCTTGGTTTTCTTCAAGATATATCATGAAGTACAGTTGATTTGTAGATTAACAATACTTACCGTATACAACATGCCTATCTTTGCTACAACTCTTCTATAGTTGCTAATAATTTGGTTTGAGTTTGGATTTCTCATTGAAAGTTGATTGCTATTCATTGATGTCATAATAGTTGACTTTCCAACATGTTCACTACTTCTCACAATCCTCAAGTGAATCATTCTCCTATAGCATTGCCTAGAGGTGTAGAGTTCCCCAGTCAAAAACAAGGTGACTAAACTTCTCCAGCAACACAATAAAGAAAAAAGATTCACAAGGGAAATTTTCATATATTTCATCATGCATGTGTATATCCTGGCCTAAAAAAATACAGGGAAACTTGTATATACCGGTAATGATCTCATGAGGGACCAAAATAAAAACCCTCCTTTTTTTCTTTTAGAGAGGTGGTCTCTATATTGAGGCTTGTTTTTACACAAATGTTACTGTTGGGTACAGCAAAAATGTTCTTTTTTATTAGGTAGTCTTTATATACAGGTGGCCAATACAGCAGATTTTACTGAACAAACATGAAATGGTCCAAAGTGACCTTAGCTGTTGAAAGGTAATCCCAAAGTGATGGTAATTCAATACTTGCCATATCTGCCTCCAGACCATGTCTGCAGTTGCCAAGTTGAGTGATGTAAATAACAAAAGGGAAATAACTCTCATGACAGTGTGTGCAATGTATGTGTTATCTTCTTGGCATAGTGCATAGAATATGAAAGGTCAAGATTACTGGCATCCTGTTTAATGAGACTTGACTATAGGTATATGTTAGCCATTTCTTGTGTATTACCTTCATAAATGATGTAGGTACAATTGTTTTGTTTGTTCATTTTTTGCTTTTCACCATGCTAGACAATCTTTCAATCATGTAGGGGCAGCCAGTTTTTATTGGTGGAGGAGAGAGCCCGGATTCAAATGTACCAGGGGAGAGACCACCGACCCTCCGCAAGTTAACTGGCAAACTTTCTCACATAATCAGTTTAGGTTCCAGCGAGCTTCGAAGCCCCACTGACTGAGTGGTTTAAGGTGCAATGCTTTAACTGTTTGGCCACCAAGGCCCCAGGTACATTTGTTAACATGATATAAATATCCAAAATGATGGTATGTGTATCTCCAAATCTGTTTCATGTTTCCTCTCTAATTAGTAGCACTTGTAACTCCGTTTGCAAATTTGTCAAATCTTGCATAGAAAGCTTCTCAGTGTACAATAAATAGCTTGCTTTATTGTCATGTATGTTCCTAGCTGTTTTTTCAAATGTGTGTTTTTATTTATGGCCTAAGTTTATATTTAAGAGCCAAGAGACTGGCTATGAAAGAAGAAGGAAGACATGCTCGGGAACTACAAGACCACTATGCCTACTTACTCATCAATGATAGTAGACATATAATAGAGATTGCACAATATGGCATGAAGGCCAGATCTTCCGCTTCCAATGCTCTAGGTAAGATAGAAATTTTCATTTCCAGATGATGTATCTCATGTATATGAACATATAGATATACACACACATTAGTCATATGTTTGTATCAGTTTTGTCTATTAACACATCATTACACGGAATAAGTCTGACTTCACTTTTGGTCACATGACTTTCATCACTAAAGTGAGGCGGCACGATTTAGGGCAAAGGCAAGTTCACAAAGAATACAGGGATATTCTCTGATGATAGCACACATACATTGTATATTTTGTCTATGAATTTCTTGATTTTCTGCCCCTTATTTGGCATATCTTTGTCTTTCATTGCAAGTTTTACCGATTTACACCTGAAAGTGTTGTGAAGCGTAGCTGGAAATGTTTATCTAGAATAATTTGATCAGTATGTACTTAACACTTGTGACCTGAGTGATATTTCAGTTTTTACACCACAGTCATGAACATGTGTTGTGGGTCAGTTGTTTTTAATCAGGACAAACAAATATTGATGGCTGTGTCTGGCAAACTCATTTCAAATTAAAAATCAAGGGCTGATAACTCTTCTGCTTAATGGTTCAGAATTCTGCTAGATTGTATAGATGTCCTAATAGGAAAAAACAACTCATAAACTGATGTCTGATGGAAATTTGTGCATTGTAAATATTTTGGATCTGAATATTTCAATTTGCTAAGTTCTGTTACAGGCAAGTTTAATATTTTTTACCTCCATTATTTGATTACATTTAAGCATATTTGTTTTTTGAAGTAGTAACTAATATATGCAATCTTTGATCACAAAGGCTACTCATTATTATTAATATGACTGTGCAAAAACATATTACAGTTCCATAATATATAAATATTAAATTCTTTGGAGTGTGACAGTTTATATTGTCATCTCGAGGATTATCACTATCAACCGAGACGAAGCCGAGAGATGACAATATACACTGTCACACTCCAAAGAGTGTAATATTTACTTTATTAAACCGAACTTCAATTTATACAATCTTTATCCGCTACAAGCTTCTGTAGATCGTCTACATTCACAGCTGCAAATCTAGCCATTGTTTATATTTCCGTCTTCGATAAAAATTACTGTTAAATGTTTAACAATTTACACTGTTACACGGTGTGACCATGGCTACAACGTCACGTCATTTCACCGTTGAACAGTGTAGTTTGTCAAATGTAAATTGACCAATCGAATTCAAGGATTCTTAAGTAAGGTATAATAATAACTAATATGTGTGTCTATAAATCATACAACATCCTTAGGATTAATAAGCAAAATATACACTTATGAATATGTGGATCCATAAAGTATGGAGGGTGGTTATCATTATAATTTTGAGTACATTATTGCATTTGTATATTACATACTTGTTTTCTACCTACAGTTGAATCTCAAAAACTCAAAGTGCTCGGGACCGCTGATAAACTTTGAGTTTTCAAAAATACGATATCTCTCAAGCTGAACTCTATTCACCCACACAAACCCTCTTATTCACTCCCTTTTCCGCACACTATTCTTATTACATATCCATTTGGTAAATATTCTAAAACAATTGAACATTGTCATCATCTTGGTTGCTAAATAAACAGCCGGTAATCAAAATATCTGCCGAAAATTGGCATTTCAAGAGAGTGAGATGATATTTCACAGGTATTTTAAACTTTGGACTGAAATTTATTCGAGAGATCGAAAATTTCAACGTCTACATTTGAAAGACCGAGAGTTAGTTTCATTAATTTATTAAGAGAAAAAATCGGGACCGTAGCTTCGAGAGATCGAGAACTTCGAGAGATCGACGTTCGAGTTGTCAAGATTCAACTGTATATATCACAGCTCATACAGTGGAAATCTGACAAAAAGAACACCTCACATTACAAATCATCAACAGTCTGTTTATTATTACTTATACCTCGCTTTTGTGACCTCATCTCACTAACCAGGCCAATTTTAACCAGTTGTAGATGGTCTGATGATCTGTAATTAAGCCTGAACCTGAGACCAAATTGTTGAATGAATCATTGAAATTCAGCCTCCATATTATCATTTGGACCTCACTTAAGTGACCCCACCTCACTAATCAGGCCAAGTTTAACCAGTCTCTTAGGTGGTCTTACTTAAACGAGATTCTTCTTTATATGATTGCCCTCCATGTGGAAGTTAGAACTGAGTTCTGATGGAGGTTTCTGTACTGCAGTGTTTTATTATATCTCCAATAAGAATGAAAGATTTTGATAGATTAATAAGTAAACAAATAAATGTAGTTAATTTCTCATTTCTGGCAGATGAATCATAAGGACTGCAATGACTTCCACATGCATGAAGTTTTGACAGGTCAATAATACAAATGATCGCTTGTCCTGACCTGGGCAGTTTTTGAAAGTGACAGGTCAACACACCAGTTTATTTGTTCTAGTGAAAAATTGTCACTTTTACAAATAAAGACCATAATTGACATCTAATGCTTAGAAATATGACATGGACTGTAAAAATGTGCTCTATGTTCTTAGTCTTCTGTAAACAAATATGGCAGAAGTATTAAAGTTAATAACTTTGTCCAAAAACAAACTTCAAAATGTCTTCAAAGAAAAGTAATAACTAAAACATGAGGGAATATTTAGCCTTCAAAACAACTGCTTTGCATGCATTTCATTGATCGCAGAGTCATTATAGAAGAAATTGTGTGTATAACAAAGTGCATTTGCACTGCAGTGTACATATATCATACAGATGTCTGCCTGTAGCCCTCCACTAGGAAGTTAATACAGTATATTGAGTTCTGCTGGATGTGTTTGTACTGTAGTGTTTATACATCATACAGATGTCTGCCTGTAGCCCTCCACTAGGAAGTTAGTATTGAGTTCTGCTGGAGGAGTCAGTACAGTAGTGTTAATTTCCTCTTCATCAGTACATGTATCTGTATTCTCTGTAATCACTGAAGACCTGTTCGCAGTCTCCATTTGTTCACTAGAATTTACCATGACCACATCTGTATCAGACTTGCTTGTCAGTGGCAGTGGTTGGTTCAGTATGGCCTGCTCTCCAGTCGTACCTTTGATGTCTAGCTCTTGGAGATCAGGGTCAGTGTTTGTTTTGATGGGATTTGCTAGCATATCATTGTTTATTATGGATATAGTTGAGATATTACAAGGACTGTCAAATTGTCTGAAATTTACTTGATTGAACTCTTTGTCCTGGCTGTTGTTTCTATGGCAACAGTCACTATAGAGAAATGAATGACATTTTTTGTATAAAGTGGATGATTGACATACTATGTGACAGCAAGGTAGACAGAGGCATAGGCTACACACAAATATACAGCCATTTTCACAGTTCTCCGTCGTACAGCTCCTTGGACAAAGCTCGGACTCCATGTCCACTTCTTAGTACATCCTCTACAGAAAATTATTATCACAGAGTCCTCACAGCAAGTTTCTTATTTCCTATATGTACAAGTTAAAACCCTTTGTTTTCTTCAGAGGAAACAAACAAACCTAGGAAAAAAGGGAAAGCATAAGTGAAAATTTAAAGCTGGTCATTATCTTTGGTGGCATATGAGTAAGAACTTTTTTGTAGGATGTTTATCAACAACTTAACAACAACAACAGACTTCACATTGTGATCTCGAGTTATATTTGGTATCTGAATATTGCTTTTTAAATACTAAAGTAATTAAGAAATAAACTTTCAAATTGATATCATCCTAATGTTTATATAAATAAGTGTCATTTAGCAAAATTAAAGAGAGGGACATGTTTGTGAATGAATTATTACTTTATAGTAAGAGAGTTCGGTGAAAGCTCTAGGTGGGAGACTTCCAAACATTCAGTGATGTACTGAAGCTGATGATGCCACCAGGAGAATTCAAGCAGATTCTGAACACACTATTAACTGATTTGACTTTTGAGAGACATATAGTATTTTTTTATGTTAATGCTCATTGATAGGGCTGTAATATTTCTTATATCTATACCTTATGACTACCTTATTTCCAGGTAAAACAGTTGTATTCATTTAAATTGTTAATTAATGGGTTCAGTGTTAGGGTGCACAAACAGTAAGCCTTCTTTTTGGCCTCAAAATATTTGACTTTGTAACTTTTACCTGATTTTCTACTTCATTGCTAATTGTTCCTCAGTGATAAGCATATAGGTTAAGGCGCTGTGTAACAGTACCGGAAACTGTTAACATGATAAATATCCCTCACAGCTATTGGGCAATGTGTTGTGTCACAGTAAGTGTTAACATGACAAATATCCCTCACAGCTAATTGGCCCACATTGCCAAGTATATAAGCCAAGGTGATGTGCCACAGTAGGTGTTAGCATTATAAAGATCCCTTACTGCTAAATGGCCCCTATTGCCCAGCATATAGGGCAATGTGCTGTGCCACAGTAGGTGTTAACATGATAAATATCCCTTGCTGCTATATGGCCCTCACTGCCCAACATATAGGGCGAGGTGCTGTGTCACAGTAGGCACACTGCTACATGGCCCTCGCTGTCCAGCGTATAGGGCAAGTTGCTGTGTTACAGTACAGGTATTAGCATGATAAAGATCCCTTACTGCCAAATGGCCCCTATTGCCCAGCATATAGGGCATGGTGCTGAGTCACAGTAAGTGTTAGCAAGATAAAGATCCCTTACTGCTAAATGGCCCTCATTGCCCAGCATATACATGTAAAGTCGAGCCTCATTAGTCCCCACGCCAATAATCAGGATGCTTCACCTTCCGGACGACATTTCAAGGGAACGAAAAATTTCAGATTGCCTTTCACATTATGATATGGATGTTTCAGTAATCCAGATGATTCATTTATCCAGACATTATGCTTGGGAACGAAGGTGTCTGGATTACTGAGACTCCACTGTACATGTAGGGCAAGGTGCTGTGTCACTGTAGGTGTTAGCATGATAAAGATCCCTTACTGCTATATGGCCCTCACTGCCCAGCATGTAGGTCAAATTTAAGCCCTTTATCAGTATTAGGTGATGTCACCATATGAATGAAAATTTACAGTGGGACATTAAGTAACAGACAAAAACATTCAGTACTTGTCATTCAAAGATAAGCCCTTCACCAGCACATGGTGATGTCTCCATAAAAGTGAAAGATTCTTGAGTGGGACGTTCAACAACAAAGCCAACCAACCAACGTGCAATTGCAGACACTGTACATTTGAATAAAGCAACAAATTATAATAGGATAGCCATAGGCCTACTCTGCATTGTTGTTATAAGTGCAGTGACATTACATGTACATATACTCAGGGTTAGCCTACAAATGTAACAAATTAACAAAGTCGGCATAGATGCAGTGTACTGAGAACATTTGTGATATATATACCTTAGTAACAAGCTAACTACTGTCCTGATGAGACATTAAAGTCAAGGTCTCAAGTCTCACAGTATGTTGGCACATCACAAGTCCTTCACTCCAGGGGCTTAACTGCTTTGGATGCTGAGCATTGGCCAAAATTTAAAGCCATTCAAAGATATAATAAGATCAGCATATACATGTATTGAAACCTTATATATTGTATATTGAAATGCAGCTTAATTTGAAATGATATTCATTCTTAGCTTAATTACTCTATTACTGTTTTAACCCAGTTATTCTGAAAACCCTGTTTATTTGAAAGAAAAATTAGTTCCTTTTCGGGTTCAGTATATCCGAGTTTCACTGTACTGGGTATTTTGTGACATTTCCACATGAGTGAAAGATGTTTAAATTGGACAGATTATAGCTTACCTTGTTGATGGCTGACAGATGATTAAAACACTTAGTGAAATGCAGAATTACACACACAAAATTTGTTTGTGTAAATTTCTATGTGTCATTAAGTGTTTTGTACAAAACTTGTGTTAGAAATTTCCTGAGTCACAATGTTATAAAGTATCACATCCTTTTGTTCTTCCTGTGGTATAGTACTGGGTTCAATGTAACAAATACACAAATATACGGCCTCAAAAGCATTTAAGTTTATTCTCTTCAATGTCTGGTTACCATATGGTCTATGTCTTTTCTCTACTGTAACATGTTTTTATTGCTCTACTGGTCATAGACGGACAGAGTTTGTGCAATACCCCTTTGTCCAGCATTCATTTGTCCTTCCACCAGTCTCATCTATCTGTAAAAAAAATCTTGTTGTCGCTATTATATAAACCATACAATATATTCAGCTTCAGACTTCATATGTTTTCAGCATAACAATTATTAGGTCTGTAAAAAAAGGAATTCAGCCTTGTCCTACCTAAAGTGGCCGAATTAGGGGCTAAGACAAAACAATCATATAATGGCTACTCCTCCTGAACAACAAGTGTTATAAATGTGGAACTTATAACCACTAATGTATTCTGTGTAAAGTCTAGTTGGTCTACATTGAAATTGAACCAGGTTGGACCAATAGGTGCCATTTTATGGATATATAGGCCTATCAGTGTGTCAAATTTCCACATTTATTTCTATTAAAATCTTATTATTACTACTCCTTATAAACCAAAATGCATATCAAGACTTAATTATTGTATTTACTGTAACATTTAGTTTAGTTACCGGTATATGGTACCTAGTTGGACCACTAGGAAACATTTTTGTGACTTTTTCATGTTTCCCTATTTAATACTACATGTACATATATTTTGATTTGCCACTCCTCTTTTTCCATAATGTATTTTACTTTCAGACTTTGTTGATATATATATCAAATATGCTATGTGGTTGGTCTAAAATGAAATTCAACCAGATCTGACTCATACGGGTGATTTTAGGGACTTGATCGAATTAATGCTCTTAAACAAAAGTCTTATTAACACAGAACTAACACTAATGTATGTAAGTATAATGTCTCATTGGTTTACAATGACACTTGACCTTAGTGAAGTTTTAGGGTCATTTTATGGACTACAGTAAAATTGTATTTAAGACTTTTTAAATCTTGTTGTTGCTCTTCCTTTAACCATATGTTGATCTCTGGTTTGCTTTGTTTAATTTTTGTTCACACAGAGGCATGCATGAGGCAGAGGCATCACAGATCTTTCCCCGGGAGGGTCAACATTTTCCAGGGAGGGGGATGTAGAACTGGTGAAAAGAAAAAGAATGACCTTTTTTAAATGCGCATCTAAGCATCATTGACCAATGATGGTACATATACTTTCAAGAGCGGGTCCGAACTCCCTTTAACTGCCCCGCTAGATCTGCACATGGAGGCCTATGGTATATACATGCCTTTTTTCTAGTAATAGACCAGCAGAGCTCATGCAATGCTCTGTTGTCCAGCACCATCCTTCTGTCATTGTCTGTTAACAATCACTGGAAATTCAGATATTCCTTTTACACTATACTACATATTCACTTTTGTTTTCAGGTGACAGCAAACTTGGTATCTATGTGTGTAAACATGCAGACATACAATTACGCCTCGCTGAGAATTCTATGTACAATACATGTTGTCTTGTTGTCTTCAAGGTGAGTTCTTTAATTTTCTTTATCCTTATGATGTATTTTTATTTTTTAATCTATCTTACATGTGTCCTTTTCTGTGCTTTGTTGACAAAGATCTCATGAATTCTGATTGAGAAATCAAATTCTACAATCTCAGTCAAGAACCAATTAAATTTTGTATCTTATAGTAAATACAAGTCATATTTCGATGTGGGGCCACAGTGGCCCAGTGGTTAGCGTTTTTGCCTTCCGATCTTGAGGTCTTGGGTTCAAATCTGCATCACATTACGTTTGGCTGTCCCTGTGCTTTGGTTGAGACAGTAAAAACCAATGTCCCATGTCACAGTAGGTATCAGCTAGCATGTTAAAGAACCCTCCTTGCTCAATGTCCATAAGTACTGAACATAGTCCAGATTTGTTTCCCTTCACTTGCATATGGTGATGTCTCCATATAAGTGAAATATTCTGGAGCTGGACATGAAACAACAATAAAACAAACAGCAAAGCATCTGTCCATTGGAAACACATTCGTGTTCATTTCATAACTTTGAAACCAGTCAGACTTGGAATGAAAATTGCACCATTTTTAATCAATATGGGAATGTGTATTGCTTGACTAACTTTTGTTTCTCAATGACAAAGGTCTCAAACTTCAGGATTTCTTATGCAACCATTATGTGGATTTTACAGACACATTCTGACGATGGTATATTAGTTGGGTCGTTAAAGATAGATTCCATATCCATTTCATCTGGTTTTGCAGATTGGTCTTCACAGATACAGCTAATGAAGACAAGCTATAGAAGAGAAGACTTGTCACTGATAAGATAGCTAACCATGTGGAATTTTCTTATTACAGGTAATGCTGGGCAGGTGTAAATCACTTTTGCCACAGAAAGGTGCTGATGTCGAGCCTACCCCAAACTATGACTGTCATGTGTCCCAGGATAGACCAAAACCTAACGATCCTCTCAACCAACAGGTCTTACGGTCTCAGGTAATATAAAAAATACAGTCTTGTTTTTATACCCACGTCATAAGACGGGAATATTATGTAAATCTTAATAAGACGGAACTATTATGTAAAGGCGTTGTCCATCTGTCCAGGCTCTGAGTTTTCTGGACTTTTTTTTGCAATGGATTCAGTTTTGCTGCTGAAATTTGGACACAAGCTTCCTCTCATGGACTTCATACTTCAGTGGGCTTTGGTCACCATGACTTACTTTACAGGTAAAAGTAGTTCAAACAGTTTTCCAGACATGCTGATAGGCGTATGTTGTACTGTTTGTGGTACTCTTGTTTGCTGTTTGGGTCATATGTTGCATCTTTTGTCTAGAATACTATTTTTTTTTTTTTTTTTTTTT
>JACSZP010016797.1:18670-33035 GCA_016161895.1 Pinna nobilis | reverse complement strand
TAGTCTAATTGAATCGGATTAAACTATTTAGACCAAATGCATAGTCAGTGGTGCATGCATACTATACAGACTGAATCACCCACACGACCATCATGATCTATCTAGAGCAGTAACAACTACATGTACATGTACATCAGTACATGTAACGCGCATCGGTCATCATGTTCTTATATGATAAATGCATATGTAGTTGAATATTTACTTGTAGGCCTTCATGTATGTCCCTTAATTCAAAATCAGTAGGCCTATTAGCGTCAGCTTTCCTAAAACAAAATAGTCAGTAAAAAAAATAATAAATAAAAGAATAACCACCGGTGAATTGATATCCGAAATCGTCCGCGGGAAGGTTTTAAAAAGCTCTTATCTAAATTCAACTGGATCTGTGTCAAACAATACAACGGACCGTATAGAGTTATAGTGAGGATAAGTCTAAACTTCGCAGCTTTGAAAAAAAAGAGCCAACATGTTCCCTTGGCCTAAATAACTTACCAGATTTTGGGTCAATCTTTGTCTTTCCTGTGTCCGAGTTCACGTTATAAGAAGATTTCGTCATGCTTTGTGATATCCGATTCCGTTATAACGGTCTTTGAATGGAATAACGATATATTCATGTAAATCTATGAGACCTTAGGCACATATACATAATTCTTCAGTCACGCATGGCATATACATGTATACTGATATAGGCCTATTGATAAACTAAATTCCGGCAATCAATGTTTACGATCTATAGTTCCTCTTAGAAATGCTTTCTGGTCATTTAGATTGTCCAATTTGAATGTAAATAGTGTATAAAACACAAACAGATGTGAAGTGTGTTACACGTGTACAAGCGCGTTAATCCCGAACTGGACCGGATTTTAGAATGTGTTCTGCAGATGATGCAATGTTTATTGACAGAGGACGTGAATGACGGGATACATACCGTCGACGGAGTTGGGGTGGTCTCATGATCTAAAAGAAATTTAGGATTTATTATATGTGTATAAAGAATGTAGAAAAAGAAACAATACGTAGTCGAAAATATATACATTTGTACCACTAAATAAAACAAAAGAAAAGAAATTAACACTGTGCTGTGGTATTTGAAGGGGGTTTATGATATGAGAATCGGACTCGGCATACGTTCTGCATCTTTAACAAGACACGTGACTCTAAAATGAAAGTTAGGAAGATGCCGGGCTTGTTACTGTTGTTTATGTTAGTTAACATGGTGCAGAGTCTTGTATTCGTTGATGTTGATGTTTCGAAAGTTTTACAAGAAACAGATGAAAAGTTTGTGGGAGTTACTCTTGACAGTGGACTAATTAGATCAAACTGGGCATATTTTAGTTTCAGGTATGTACATTGTACATTTTATACCAGTACATGACCTATAGTGAATATACCATACAGGTACATGTACATGTAGCTACATGTAGGTTATATACCTGTACATGTATTCTTATAGGCCAGATAGGCCAGCGATATTATATGCAAGCGCAAGATACTATGTATTACTCTTGAATAGCCATAAGCTTATCAAATGAACATTTGAGACGGTCACTGTACATGTGTACGGTGTATTTGGCAAAACAAAACAAAAAAAAATACAAAGTAAAATAAATAAAAAAAAAAACAAAGAACAAAAACAAATATGAAAAAAGACTAAAAAGCTATACATGTAGATCTCCTCGAAAAACATGTCAAATAGGTCTACACCAAACAGCTTTAAAATAGCTTTGACACTACGACACTAGGCTCTGCTGACTGACTAGTGGAATTGATGTAATAATATTCACAGAATTTTGAAATACAACGACTCTTATAATTGTTGTTTGAAAAAAAGAGTATATGTTTGTTACTTTTGTTACTTATGGCCCTTTATGCAGGTTCTTAATGTTCAAACTGACAGGACTGGCACATGAGACCTTGGTTTTAATGCTGGTCTCATCTGAAGGACAGGAAAACCAGCCAAGTCAGTAGTTTGGATTCGAAGCCATGACCTCCTGATAAGGAGCAGGGCTCGAAACTAGCACTGGTCCGCTGGCCTGTTGCCAGTAAATAATCCATTGGGCCAGTAAAATTCTCATCTGAACTGGCCCTGTTGTCCAGTAGAAATCAAAAAAGAAAAGGCTACTCTGTATACTTAAATAATGCGTATATGAATTACAAAAATAATATATTCCATTTTTTTAATCATAAATGAAAGTATCCTGTCATTCACACTGTATCTTTTTTATGTCGGTCAGTAGAATTTTGGTGGGGCCAGTAGATAGTTTAGTAATATCTAAAATAGTAATCTAAACTATTGACCCTGTGGGTCACCTAGGAAAAAGGGTTAATTTCGAGCCCTGAGGAGGCAAACAAGTTTAAATCTATACATTAGAACTTACATATACTGGCTAGTTTACATGGTCTACATTCTCTATGTATCTATAAATCTACATGTAAAAACTTTTTTTGCTACAGACTGCTATACGGTAGCTTATCTTTAATTTTACACACAACTGAGAAGACTGCAGATCTGCACTAAAATACAATGTAATGTCTATTACTAATGATTGTGGAATACATTTTACCTTCTCCGCACTTTCAAATTAATTGTGATTTAGCAATATTTTGAGAGAAAAAACATTTTGAGGAAGTTACATGTAAATACATGAAGCTCAAATCTAAAAAAGTGTTCAGCCTCAGATTAAAACTACAGATTGGATGTACAGTTGAGTTGGTCTATAACGAAGTCCAAGGGGATTGACTTTTGACTTCGTTATAGGCATCCTTCGTTTTAAGCATCAGAATTTATTACAGAAATAGATTAATAGTAATTCTTTTCAGGGATTTTATTCCTCTTCTTTATAGCACTAAATTTGCTTTAAGCCGATTGGTTATAGACCGACTCTACTGTACATGTATGTGAATTGTAAATATGGCATTTGATACAGGTATTTGTAATCTATATGTTTCAATGTACATGTATTATAATATTTATGCATACATGTACATTTATGCAGATAAGCTGAATACACTTAAAACTTAACTACAAGTATGTCTCTTTTTAGATTTTGTTGTTTAGAATATTTACCACATGTACAGGTACATGTATTATAATACATGTACCAGGAACATGTGCACTTGTTTTTTGATGTTACACGTACAGTATCTATTTTCTTTTTGAAAGAGAAACAAACCCCAAGTCAATTTTTGATATGAGTTTACACTTGTACTGTATGTATGTTGGCCTAGGTGATTTATGATTCAGTGGTTTTATTTGTAATCAACCCTCCTAAAAAGAGAAAAGAGATGTATTATAATTACTATAAACATATGACTTCAATTCATATTTTGGGCTTTCCCAACCCATTTTGGTACAGGGCCGGAGCCAATGGGATTGAGAAAAACAGTGTTGTTTTGTATCAATTTTTGGGGGAAACTTTATGCTTAGTTTGGATGATGTTTATTCAGTAAACTAGGTATCAGTGAATACTACATGTTGATACACATATTTTTATCAATATATATATATATATATATATGTATTCCAATACAACCTCAAAACTACAGTATTTGCCAAGATGCTTAAAAGTATTAGGGAAATTTTAAGTCAAGCCAATTCAAGCATTAAGATAACACTGAAAGCCTTCAAAGGTGCAAGTATAAACACCGTTTCCTGGTCAATTTTCACCTTCTATTTTTAAGGTAGGACCAATTGGGATTTCAAGGACTGAGATTGGGAAAAAGATACTATATTTCACATCGGGAATGGGGCTGAATTTCGGTGCCAAAACAGCCAAATTGATGGCCCTAATTTCTGACGTCAGCTCAAGAAATGCAAATGATAGACTTAAATTTTTGTCTGTCCTTAATACTCTCTGAGGGTCAGTTTGCAGCATGCAAACATCTAGAGGGATCAGAGAGGGTTTTGAACCTCTAGAAATTTACTAAGTATATACCCCCAATGCCATCATGACTTATGAAAAAAATTGAGTTACAATATTTTGTTTGCCTCGCCACAAGTTTGAACCCCCCTCCTCCCAATCCCCTTGAAAAAATCCTGGAACCTGCATGCATGAGCACTGGAGAGTATTTTCTTGCTAACAATTACACAGAACTTCATGAGGGCCATTGTCTCTGTGCTGTTGTGTTCACTTCAAGATTGTGAGGTCATGGGTTAGAGTCCGCTCAGCAAATTTATGCAAATGAACTGACTTTTCTTGTTCTTCAGATGAGAGAGTAGACATAGATGTCTGCATGTTAAAGAATCTTCAATGATCAATGATTATAGGTCCAGAACATAAGTGAAATGTGTAGTCCTTCACTGGCGTTTGGTGTCATTTCCATACAAGTGAGCAATTATGGAGTGGGAAATTAAACAATAATACAATAGAGTCGGTCTATAACGAATCAGCTTAAAGCGAATTCAGTGCTATAACGAAGAGGAATAAAATCCCTGGAAAGAATTACTATGTATCTATTTTTGTAGTAAATTTTGATGCTTAAAACGAAGGATGCCTATAAGGAAGTCAAAAGTCAACCCCCTTTGACTTCGTTATAGACCAACTCTACTGTATAGGGCTTCAGATTTTAAGGTCATCATCTCTAACTTTCAATCCCAATGAAAAACACATGGAGAGCAAGCAGTTGTTACCTAGATTAACTGCATTTATATCCAAGTTTGTTGATCAAGATCCCAATTCAAACCCAAGGCCCTCTACACAAAGACAAATATTCTCACCCGTAGACCACCATTAGGGGATGGGGTGGGGGAGGGGTATCCATCAGTGTATCAAATACAGTAGAAGCTGTAATGAGAGACAACCCTTATGCTTTTAATTTACAGCCCCAGAAATGTTATCTTATTAGACAAGTGGTCTCTCAAAACAGGTCTGTTGGCTGTCACTGCAATCATTTGGATGAGACATCAAGGCTTTTTTGCTGCAAAATTTATAGACGATACTAGTAATAGGCTAGTATGTTCCTAATGGCAAATCACATGTTTTCTTCCCAAATTTCAGGCAAATATTCCCAATCATGATGATGAAAACGAAATTCAGGCAATGTATTGCCAAAGAGCTGAAGTGAAAATTACTGGTACATGTAGATTGGTATTGCCATTTTTATCACAATCAAACAAAGTAAGTGATAAACAGGGCTCTGCTTTGATATTTACAAAATGTGCAAGTGGTGTCAATTTACTTATGACAAGTAAGAAATCCTAATTTGTTGTCAAAATACCGCAAAATTCCCAATTTCATTGCCATCAGTCATGCTGCCAAAATGTTGAGAAAAAGCCCTGGACATTAAAAACTGAGCTCTCGTGTCACAGTAGGTGTCGGCACATTCAAGAACCCTCCCTGGTCTATGGTCATAAGTGCAGAGCATAGGAGAAATTTGTCGTCCTTCATTGGCCCATGGTGACGTCTTTATATAAACGAAAGATTCTTGAGTGGGACGTTTAACAGCAATTCAACCAACCCAAGCGGTCTCTCAATACAGGTTCCAGTGTATACATAATCATTCTTTGTACATTTCAATTGCAGGTCAAAGAAACTACAAACTCTGGCTTCTGCTCTATCACCTAGCTATCTAAGACTTGGAGGGACGGATGCTGATCTGTGTATATTTGATCCGACTTTAAAGGAGGCTCCTGTCTGGAATAAAAGTCATCAAGACTTAAAATCACACAGACTCAAGAGGGATCTAACAAACGTGAACAAAGGCTACACAAATTTTATATTAACTGGTAAGTTTACTGTTTTTAGATATGACCAACACCTTTGTGTTGAAAACCTTAACTGATACCAGGGATCTCACGGACTGCAAAGACTGTGAGAAAGTTTTGGAGGTTTTTATAATATGGTAATCACTGCTTGATAAGGATATCATTTCTATTTGTATTGAAGGCAGAGGATAACAGATGGGCAGATACTGTCAAAATATTGTAGGTAGAGGATAACAGATGGGCAGATTGGGTGGGGGGTGGGGGGATGTCAGCTCCCAGCATCCTCCTCCTCCTCCTTGAAATCTCAAAATCCCAATAAGTCTGTTATACATGTAGTTATGACTGTATAGTTGTGAAAGTAAATGACAAATTGATGACCAATAATAGCTGTATGAGAACATTAGAAAGTGATGATGCCATTTATACATGTATGTCCACCAAGGTAAATTAATTTGTGAAGCTTTGTACTTACAGTAAGCAGATGACTGCAGTGATGATTACTGATCATTTCAGGGTAAATAGATACTGAAGTCATTTTCTTTAGGGAGGGGGAAGGGCTTACCCCATGGAGTGAGATGGGACTTATGCTAAATTACCATTTCATCAGTAAATGTGCGTATAGTACCCTGTACACATATGATGCGTTCATATGTCAGTGAACTCCCCTGATATTATACTATAGGGTAATTATTGTAAGTGCATGTCAAGCTGAAAGTGAGGAGATTTAACACTTGTATGTACATGTAATTTGCATGACACAGTAGTTTATAGTATAGTTGCACTTTGAGATTTATTATACACATGTAAGTAATACTGATATGTAAATCAAGTTGTGAATCGCTTTAGCATAGAAGATATTTGCTAGATATGTAAATAGAATAAAGTGGCGAGGGAGAAAAAAAGTCAGCATGGTTAATGCAGATACTAATGTAGCATATGGTACAATGTAGTTTAGGGTTAAAATAGTGTGGTGGTACCACCATGCTGTAACTACATGTAAGGGCCTGGGGGGGGGGGGGACACTCTGCATGTATGTTTAAACATGGAATGAAGTATCAGATGCAGTCCTTAATTGACCCATATTTTCCTGTTGAGTAGACCTGTGTAGTATATCAAGTTCAGACCACAATCTGTCACCAGGGGTGCTGTGATACAGGTTGCCAGTAGCATTATAAAGTTACAGTGTGTCAGGTCTATACTGCATACTTTGTTACACCAGTCTATTAGCGACATAACAATGATGTAGAACTCTTACACGAACAATATGATTGGTCCGATATACATGTAAGATTGTCATCTTGAGATTATATGGTATGGTATTGTTGTTTAACGTCCCACTCAAGAATATTTCACTCATATGGAGACGTTACCTCGCTTTTACTGTCTCATCCGAAAGACAGGGACCGCCATGGAGTGGTGCTACGTGGCTCGAACCCAGATCATTCGATTCACAGTCGAACATGCTAACCACTCGGCCATGGAGGCCCCTCATCTTGAGATTAAGGTCCTAGAACATATCATTACTGACAATTACCATATTTGTCATTAATGTTGTATTAGTTTAAGGCCAATGAAAGTACTGTTGGTAAAACAAAATCTCTTTGAACAACAGGTAAAACAACATCTCTTCAAAATAAGATTAAGAAACAGAATGCTATGTTATTTTAAATATTTGTAAAACTTTAGAAGAAATTGTGAACTCTGAAATTTATATCTGAAAATATGCAAACCGCATTTTTCATCAGTAATGTTGCTCTGCATTCATTCTTCAGCTGCTGTGTGGGATGAAGTGCACAACTTTACACAGACAGTGGGATGGAACCTCATTTTTGACCTGAATGCACTATACAGAACAGACAACATATGGAATTCCTCAAATGCCGAGAAGCTGCTGAAGTATACTGTCCAGAAAGGGTACAAAATGGCTGGCTGGGAACTGAGTAATGGTAAATTAACCACATCATTTGATTCTGAATTTTTATAATCCCCATTTTAGGAAGAATTTGGTTGCCGCTTTGTTCATCTTTTCGTCTGAGCACCAATTTGTCTTCATGTCCATCCATCTGGCGTCATATCTCCAAAACCTCTCATGAGTTAAGATTATAATACATGTACTTTCTTTAGTTATTGCTCCTTGACTCAAAGTCAAAGGTCAAGGTCATTACACACTTTATTACAGTACTTGAAATCTTAAATCCTTTCATGAATTTCCTTACACCTATGATAACATTTTTACTAATTAGCTGGTTGTATGAGCTTTACGGGAGCATACATTCACTTTTACTGATTGCCTTGCCTTTACTATTTGCCTATCATTATTAGTATGTAAATTAGTTTTAAAAGGTAACTCTAGTGGTTTGTTAATTTTGAATACTGTGATTAATCTAATTAAGACTCCTTTATTATGGTTTTTTGAATTAGAGAAGCCTTAAATTGTGTAAAATTAAAGATTTTTCTGTTACCTTTATTAGAGTTTGACTCAATTACTGATTTAGCTGTTGATCTACCATCATATATTTTCTCAATTTAAAGGGCGCCTTTATATCAAGTGAAAATTTTTAAGTATGATTTCACACAGAGTGAAGCCTTAATTAGAGAAAATTTGGGGATTTATAGATGACATGGCAATTTCAGAGATTGAGAATTGTAATTTTTTTGTCCCAAATATACTCAAACTTGCCAAACTAATTGAGAAAATCAAAATGAAAAGAAAACAAGCAACATAAAGGAATCAGTTAATTTTAACAGATTTTTCATGCCCACGTCATTGAGAAATTTTGGAGGTACATTTTTTTTACGCCAGTCGTAAGACAGGATGTTTTTTATTGCATTGTCTGTTTGTACAACCATCTGGTTTGAAGATTTTCCACAGGGCCTCCATGGCCGAGTGGTTAGCAAGTTCGACTTCGAGCCGAGCGGTCCGGGGTTCAATTCCCCACTCCACGGTTGGCCATCCCTGTCTTTCGGATGAGACAGTAAAAACTGAGGTCCTGTGTCATAGTTGGTGTTGGCACGTTAAAGAACCCTCCCTGCTCTACGGCCAGCAGTGCCGAGCACAGGCAAAATTTGTCTGGCTTCACCGGCACATGGTGACGTCTCCATATGAGTGAAATATTCTTGAGTGGGACGTTAAATAACAACGCAACAACAACAACAACAAGATTTTCCATCTGTCTGTCTGCTTGTCACAAAACTATAACCTTTGTCATAAGTATTGGACGGTATGTCATAAAGCCTTCACATTTCACATGTGCTGCAGGGGTGTGGAAATATGTGTTTTTGGCACTAGTCCTTGGGTAAGTAAATTTGAATTCTTTACTTTCCCTGAACAGAAATTAACTTGCAAGATCAGTACAAGTTGTACCCCTTTAAAGCACCACGGACAACTATAAAGCAAATATTCACTCGTCCGAGTGCCCAACGTAACTGTTCGGGCAAGTTGGACATGCTGTTTCTACACACCCTTGATGCACGTATATGTATTTTGAAAAGACCTTTATTTTTATCCTTTAACTTTTGACCTCTAATTTTACCCTATGGCATTTGAAACTTTAACCTTGACAAATGTTATTTTGATTTTATAACGGGGCAACAGAATATCATAAGTTACATGTCTTATTAATTTTTTTCAGAGCCAAACATTTATTCACACCTAAATGTTGGGGCACATGTGACAGGCAAACAATTGGCTGACGACTTTAGTAAACTAACGGAAGTGTTACAGAAATACCCTGAAGTGATGGGATCCATTCTGATTGGTCCCAGTACAACACAATTGGACTCAAAGGGGACCAATGAATATTTCCTAGAGTATATATATATATTTTTTATTATAACGGTACCCATGTCAATGAAAATTTATGTGGAAGGTTGGGAGTAAATTGTACAGGAGCTACTCAGCCATTTGATCACCAGGTTGTTAAGCCTGTAACCTTCCTATGGAAACTCAATGCCATGTATCACTTTACAAATACTGTATACGGGGTTATTTCAGCCCCTATTACTTACGTCCTGATGCACTACAAACAGTTTCGTCTCGTTTTAAATTCGCTCAATCTTGTCATAATTCTTTTCATTGAATTTACCATTTTGAATTCATCTAGTTTTGAATTTTCAACCACTGGTGGTTGTTATGTTTGTCAATGCCTGACAACATTATAAGTTAACTAAATTAACTTGACAACACGAAGTTCTGTTTGACGTGACTCGTCCATGTTTTAATACTCGACTAAAAAAGCACATGGTGATACATCTGTCATTGCGCATGTACAATGATACAATAATAGATAACAAAACCATAACGGCTACGGACTTTCGGATTGCTACTATATAATAGAAATGACTATACATTACAGTGGTGAGAAGAAAGAGACAAAAATAAAATGGGCAAAAATTTCCGTTTTGTTCAGTAGTAATACATGTACCCATGGTCCAAGCTCGTGTCATAATACATACCAAACTTCATACCTCAGTGTATAGGTCTATAAGTACATCAATCAGCAAAAAATATCTTTCTGACTCTAAATTCTTTGTGTAAAAATTAATATTGTTGATTTTTTTGTTTTTGTTTTACAGTTGTTGTTCCACTAATATCAATTATCATATACATGTATTAAGGGCCAAGGTCATGTCATCTCTATACTGCAGAACTATAATTTCTAGCTATATGCATTAGGGAATAACTGTAGATTTTTCTTAAAGTTGACTTACATTGTGAGTATGACCTTCAGATATCTTGTGACCTCGACCTTGAACCTTTTTTTAATTTCAAGGTCACAGAACCTAAAATGTAAGTCTAGTATGTACATGTAATTACAATTTTTATGTTAAATCAGAAAAAATTGAAACATATTTCACAATTCAAATAATATTGTATGCGTGTGAGAAAAGGGAATATACAGTCTAACTTGCCTTAGCGACCCACTGAATTAAAGAATTACCTGTCTTATGTGACCTAAATATTGGATCCCAAAATAGGGTTTTCCTATATAAATCACCTGAATTAAGAGACCACCTGTCATATGTGACCCTTTTTGCTCCTTCCCTTGAACGGTCTCTTAAAAAAGGTTAGACTGTAAATAAGAAATGAGCATATTAATAAATTTACAGATTCTAACTTTTTTCAATTTTCAATTGCAGCTTTATAAGCAATGGTGGAGGTGCAGTTGTGACCAACCCTAATTTTCATCAGTGAGTATTATTTTTAGCTTGCCGGGACGAAAAGCCAATTTGCCTAAAAGTCATCAACTACTTGCATAGAGCTAAGCATGTGCTTTTTACAAATGTCAGGGACCATGTGTGCTATTTTATCTGCCAATCTTTAGTAATTCAGTAAAACCTTGGGGAGCCAAACTTCAGTTGCTCAAATATTCTTGATGTGTCAAACTTATCAGGAAATCACAAAATTATTCCCCTTTACAATTTCATTTAATATTATTAAAGAATCGACTTATTATGAGTCAAATTTCCAGTGGTTTAGAATTGATTGGTTGGAACCGTTCGTGAGTAAACAATGAAAATCATTACCAATAAGTTAAACTTACAAATTAATCTGTACGAGGGTATGAAAATGCTCATTGAGTTTTTACACATATTTTGTTTATTGGTGTTCGCAAAACGGCTATCCCTCCCAGACACAGTGTACACAAATTATAGGCCTCTTATTCAGGAAAAGTAATAAACTAATAACTTCATCAATTGCTACAGAACAAAAAGTGTAGATAGATTTTAAGAAACTCAACACTTTTATATTCACAGTAATATTTTCAGTATCATTCACTCATATGGAGACGTCACCGTCTGCCTGTGAAGGGCAACAAATTTTGCCTGTGCTCGGCACTGCTGGCCGTAGAGCAGGGAGGGTTCTTTAACGTGCCAACGCCTACTGTGACACAGGACCTCGGTTTTTACTGTCTCATCTGAAAGACAGGGATGGGCAACCGCGGAGTGGCGCTGCGGGAATTAAACCCTGGACCCTTCGATTCCAAGTCGAACACACTAACCACTCAGCCACGGAGGCCCCCAACACACTTATAGGTTAAAGTCCTGAGTGATGTCTCCAAGTTTTCAAACGGTCCCTTGAACTTTGACTCATTGAAGTTTTAATTAATGTATGCATGTCTTAAACCATAATGAACCAGCTTCAACTTTTCCCTTGGGTAATCATTAAGGCCCAATGGGCTTTTTTGTGAGGTGTTTTATTCTAAATTCTTTGTATCATTTCCTATGATATGTCCAGCTCCATTCCCCAACAATATTTATTAACATCATTTCCAGTTATATTCCTAATATTTTCATTTTTACACACGCCAGTGAAGTCTGACAAACTTCGCCTATGCTGCACACTTATGGCTATTTGGGCAGTGACGGTTCTTTATTGTGCCAACACCTACTGTGATCCAGGACCTCAGGTTTGTCTGTCTCATCCAAAGGACAGGGAATGCCAACAGCAGCTTGTTGCAATTCGAACCCATGACCTTAAAATCAGAAGGCAAACATGCTTTCTACTGAGCCACGCTGGCTCATTTTAAGTCATTCTCAGCTGAAGGATAGGAAAAGCGAACCATAGCATTCTTGGATTTGAACCTAAGACCTCATGATTTGTAGACTAACAACCAAACCTTTGACATTTTGCAAGAGAACTTGCATATGTATCTGTACTGGCAAGAAATTAATTTCTTACTTAATATGCTGACCTGATATGAATGTGAAATATATAAAATAGGTCTGTGCCGTTATGATTCTTTCTGAAATATAGCCTGCCTTATACATGTAAACATAAAATAATCAGTTTGTAAAACCCAAACATAATGGATAAAAGGAAACATTCACAGTCTAGCCTTATTAATCTGGATGCCAATAATCCGAATGCTTCACCTTCTGAACAAAATTTTAATGGAACAAAATTTTTGAATTCGATTGTTCATTACCATTGATATGTTTCAGTAATCTGCACAATTTGCTCTGGAACAAATGTGCCTGATTAATGAGGTTCCAGGGCCTACATGGCCGAGTGGTTAGCGTGTTTGACTTCGAGTCGAGGGGTCTGGGGTTTGATTCCCGCAGCGCCACTCCGCAGTTGGCCGTCCCGGTCTTTCGGATGAGACGGTAAAAACCGAGGTCCTGTGTCACTGTAGGTGTTGGCACGTTAAAGAACCTTTCCTGCTCTACGGCCAGCAGTGCGGAGCACAGGCAAAATTTGTAGCCCTTCACCGCCACACGGTGACGTCTCCATATGAGTGAAATATTCTTGAGTGGGACGTTAAACAACAATGCAACAACAACAACAACAAATGAGGTTCCACTGTATATTGGTTACTGGCTGTCCAGTTTGACTGGTTTTACTATAGTTATATTTTCAAATCATGGCATTTTACAAAATATCGGTAAATTGATTACTATAGCTTTATCTTTATCTTTTTGCAGCTATTATCTTGATGGATTTACGGCCAAACTGGAACAGTTCATCGACCCGAATGTTCTGGACAGCCTACAAAAGATCATCAACAATGGTAACGCTGTAGCACAGTCATTTGCTGCAGGGAAGAAAGTCTGGATCGGGGAAACTGCCACCGCATGGGGAGGTGGCGCTGTGAACCTCTCTAACTCATTTGCAGCTGCATTCATGTAACTGGAGAATTATTTTTTATTTTTTTTTTTTTGCATATAGATGTATCTTGAAATGGCGTACCTGATGTAATGGTACAGGTATTGAAGACTGCTCCGACTAGCTTTGCAGATGCCAGGGCATCAGTATTTCATAGTCACATCTTTATTCAGGGAAGCCTCATAAGTCCAGACACTTAATGTTCCCAGGCATATTGTCTGGATAAATCATAAATGAAGTATTCAGAACGATGAAACATACCTGTTATCATGGCCACGTTGGAAAAATTCTGATCGAAACAAATTTGACTGGGGATGTGTACTTTCTCTATTAACAAGACAAAAGTGTATAGTAATAATCATTTTGTCTTCCAGGTGGCTGGACAAGTTAGGTCTGGCAGCAAAGAACAACATCAGCGGTGTGCTGAGGCAGTCATTTTATGGTGGCAACTATGGACTAGTCGATTACTACACCTTCGACCCCAATCCAGTAAGTGTACTTTTGCTGATTGCATTGGATGAATGTATAATTGTTTAAAATCTTACTCAAAAATCTTTTCCTTATATGTCATCACTGTGTGCCAGTGAGGTGCAACAAATTTGGCCTATGCTCAGCACTTTTGGCCGTAGAGTAGGGAGGACTGTTTAATGGGCCAACACCTACAGTAACATAGGACCTCAGTTTTTACTGTCTCATCCCAAAGAAAAGGGACGGCCAACAGCAGCGCAGTGCAGATTAGAACCCACGACCTGATAATAAGAAGCCAAACACTCTAACCGCTAGGTCAAGGTGGCTGAAACATTTGCTGAAAATTTAAATCAAAAATATTCAAGGTTATATAACTGCTGGCCTGACACATTGAGTACACCTTTCACATTTGTTTTTCCTATATAGATATTCTTTTGTTCCCAAGCTCATTATCTAGGAAAATGAACCAACCAAATACTAAAACATACCTTTTACAATGGCAATTTATACAATTGAAATTTCTAATCCCAGTAAAATGTTGTCTGGAAGGTGAAGGCTGCATTTAGATTATTGACATCAGGATTTTAGAA
>JACSZP010016796.1:0-10725 GCA_016161895.1 Pinna nobilis | reverse complement strand
ATAGAGGCGCTGTCCAAATGGGTGGGACAGTACCCTGACACGATCGTATCAGAAATGGAAAAAATTGCTCCCATGCTTAAAACTTTGGGATATGATCCGAATGCAAATCCGCCGGACTACGGAAAACCAGATCCGAATGTTGCTGACAATACAGTGCATATTAACCAGAACTTAGATTACTGGAAAAAACGAGAAAAAGAACTTCTTAAATCTGAAATCAAAGATGCTCCAAAAACACAGAAAAAAGACAAGAGATAACCCAGAAGAAATTTAGAGTCTCAAATTTAAAATACGCATGTTGATATATGATGAAATCATGACAAATTTCAAAAATTTTAACCACACCCTTTTTTTGTTTGAGTGACAGCTATTGTCTCGAATGTATGTGCTTGCAGATGTAATGTAGATTATAGTGCCGTCCCTGAAGTGAGAGAACTGCGCTTTACATGTATTGCTATTTTTGTCATTGTCATAAACTTTTGTGAAATGGGATCAAATTTGAAAATGAAATACTGCAGCTGCATCTGAGTATCTCACAGTTACTGTAAATGTCCTGTGAGTTTACATTATGGGTTGTTGTTGTTTTATTGTTGTTTAATGTCCCACTCAAGAATATTTCACTCATATGGAGATGTCACCGTGTGCCGATGAAGAGCAACAAATTTTGCCTATGCTCGGCACCTGCTTATACCTACTGTGACACGGGACCCCAGTTTTTTTCTGTCTCATTACATGATGGGTAATAGCAACTGTACACGTAGCACACTTGACATTTTCAAAAATACCTCAGCTTGCATTCTTTGCATAGGAAAATTGGGATATTAATAATATAGGAGAATGTCCTAGGTCAAGGTCATATATCTTACTCCAACATATCTAAGTATTCTGAGTTATCACTTGCCATGAGTATTTCAGCCAAAATGAGCTGCCTGAGCCAAATTGAGATTTTTGTTTGACATGTATACTATAGCTATGACCATCCTAAACACCAAACTTAAATTTTGCTCCTATACTCGAAGTGGGGTACCAAAATGATGAAGTGCAGTTTTCAGGTTTTACATCATGTTAACTTCATTTTTCTGAACATTAAGTGACAAAGCAATTGGGCACAAAATCTCATGGTGGGTTACACATTAGCATCCAAGATTAATTCACAGTATAGAACATACATGTAGGAGGATATACATGTGGCCCCATGTTTACAACATCACACTTTAAAACATTTAGTCTTTCACATCTAGTCAGCACAGCTTCAAATTGACTTGAATCTAGATGGATTATATGAGAATTTAAGTTTGGCAGTAACTTGGGATAGGCTTGTAGTCTCTCCCTGGGTACAATACTGCAGTTTTGAGATATTCTTCCTTAGTAGAACTCTTCTGCATGGAGACATGATTAGCTAGCGAAGTACACAGGAAGATGGGACTGTTCTTGGTTGGATCCAATGTGAGCACATGTACCTTTATATCATTATACTGTTACCAGGGTATACCTCATTTAATAGTTATGAAAATGTTCTGCTAAACCCTTTCAACCCCAAGTATCAGAATGGTATGGTCTTTTCTATTGTAATTGACCAGTCCATTTTAAGCTATGATGTTGAAAGGTTAAGAATTTTTAACTCAGAGGTGTTGAACCTCATTATTTATAACCTAAAATCAATGCTTTATGTTCCTGGGTATGGTGTAGTAGTTGTTTATGCTGGAATTCAGCCCCACCCACTTAAGTTACGTAACATTTTTATGTGCCCCCTAGAACATGAGAGCTTCACTCTCAAAACTCTTGTATTCTAATGCTATTTTCTCTACGATTAGTAAAAGTCTGGCTGCCACAAAATATCTGAGAGATTGTCAAGTGTGGCATAAACAAAAACCAAATAAACAATATCTTGATGATATGTACATGTAAATAAAACAGTTTTAAATATGTACTCATGAAGTCAATAATTGATGATCTAAACTACAAACTGGGAAATGCTATTGTATTTTTGGCATTGTACTTAATATCAATAGTCATATCTGAAATACAATGTGGTATACCTTTTTTTGTCGCTTCCTATCCATGCTGCTGTTCACCTTTTGTTAAGAAGTACATGTATCGCTATTTTTATTCAAATGTGTGTTTGAATATTATATAAGAGAACAAAGGAGAAGTCCTTTTCTAACCCTGTCAACCCCAAGTATCAAAATGGTATGCTCCATTCATTATTGTATTCCAGTCCATTATGGTCTGTGGTGTTGAGAGGGTTAATAAAAGGAAACAAATTACACCATAATGATTTATTTAGAGTAAAGAAAGATATTATTTTCACAATTATATGCCATGGAGCATCTCTGTTACTAAGAATATCCAAGTAATTTGACCTATGCTCAACACATAGGATCTCAATTGAGCAGAACGTGAGCTAGGGTCCTTTAATATGCCGACACCCTCTATAGCATGGGTCTACTATATATGTATTCACTGCCTCATCTGTAGGTCAGCAAAATAAAAAAGGTCACTGTAATATGCAGAGCAGACTTGAATCTACAACTTACTGATCCAAAGTCAAACACGCTACTACACAGGCCTCACTGATTCTCCCTTTTGTACAAATGTTGTCATGTACATGTAATGTAAGAGTGTTGAGTGAGAAATTTGTTTTGCTAAAAAAAACAGAGGGGTAGTAATTATTCTTAAATAAGATTCTTGCTTGTAAAATCATATTTAAGGTTTTTCAACGTATTAAAATGTTGAGGTTTTTTTTTGGCTTGAATTTCAATGTTGAAATTGATGTAAATAAACACCCATTGACGTTTTCACCAATTTAAAACCATAAGTTAACCCATTCACCCCTTAACAAACATTTGGATTTGCGGAAATCTTTGATCTAAAGAAGAGTCCATTAGTTTCCAGGGGTTAATGAGTTATATTCCTACAATCAATCCCATAGTTGTTCCTGGTCATTTTGCTGCCTTACTGGCCCTTCAACATTCTTTTATTTTGTTATCCCTTTTGTTGCTCCTCAAAGGGTCTGAAAGTAGATTTCCTGTTTGTAATCAGTATAAATTGAAAATTCGAAAGAATTCTATGTAAATGAGTAAATCTTTTATGAGAAAAATCTTAGTTCTTATTATAATTTTTATAGATTCCAAGGTAACAAGCTTGCTATTTTAGTCTTGAAAAGTTATTCCAATTACTCACCAAGAAAAGAAACTAGAACGCAGACAAGTATTCTTAGTATTTAACTTAAAACTCATAGGGAACACTTCTGACACTTTAATGGTCTTTATTAAGGAGTTATATATGCTTACATCTATACTTCCCCAGCAGTTTATGTATGCTTACTCTTTTTAGCTCTGTAACAATTTTTGAGTCTTCTACCCCGTTGCACAATATTTCTATTCCTTGTTAAATTTAACTATTAACTATCTCATGGTTTAATTTATGGCTGAGACAATTTAAAATTAAATGTCTTTTACTTAACAACTAACTAACAAAAACAGTTCTGCAATAGCATTAAACCATACAGTTCATAAATCATAAACTAATTTTTTAACTTGGAGTTTGTTGCTAACCACAAGTTGATATAATAATGCATTGTGCAACTGAGTCCTGATTATGTTTTCCTATTATATGACAGGGCTCACCCTGAAGGTAGCCAATTTAGCCATTGACTAATTTTTGTGGAAATTGGCTAAAAATATATGTAATTGCAATTGGCTAATTTCTGGCTAACACTTTTTTGTTGCTATGTAAAAACTGTATCTATTGAATAATATCATATGTTCATAAAAGTTAACTGTTAAAACATAATTTAAGAATGAATGTCAGGAAATAAAAGGGAGATGATTCAAAATGTATGGATACTAACGCCCAACTTGGCTAACAGATGTCATTCTATGGAAATTATGAAAAATATTTCCCATACTGGTAGATGTTCATTTGCTAATGGAACTATGGAATGGCTAATAAAAATCTTGGTTGACTAATATTTTGGCTAACAACTCTCTGAGTCCAGGGTGAGCCCTGTATGACTGGGGAGAAAAATAATGAAATTAAGAGGATTTATTATTATTCCCATTGAAGGGTTCAAAGAATATATTTTTGTGTTGTCTTATGAAGGCTGTTCATAAAATTGCCTGCAGTTTTTTTCCATACTGTCATGTCTTTGGAGGTATTTTCTACCTAAGAATTCTTAAATATTTGCTCATCTCCTGAAGATAAGCACTACTCAAACTTGCTCAACAGCAACATACAATCCTTTGTCTTACTTTTTTTTTCATTTTATACCTAACATATTCTGTACATACTCTGCTTCTTTATATACATATATCTATATTACTCTTGCCTGTCAATCAATAAATCTTGAAATCCATTGCCTAAATATTTGTGGGCTAATTATTTTGAAAATCACTCTTATAAACAATTCAAGGAGATAAGAATTGGTTTCTAGTCTAGATCAAAGTTAAAAAGTAATGAAATCCAGCTATATATATAATGTATTCAGTTGCATTATCAATCAAATTTGGTTTTCATTGTTCTTTCTGTGTGAGAACTTATGTCTATTTCTATGAAATTTTTGTTTACTTATTGGTGTTGTAACCATGGAAACTCCTAATTTTTAACTTCTTGTGCCAGCAAGAAGTCTTCACAGTAGACCTTATTCATAAAACATTCAGATATTCCACAAATGCCAGAGTTTAGGACCTTTTACGCAAAATTTGGTAAATCTTACATCATGGACACAAAACCAGTCAATCATTTATTTAACTCACCATCTTCAACTGAGATACTCGGCAATGTTTTGGGGTGTGTATTATTTGTGAATTTGAAATAATTTTTCTTTCTGAAGTAACATTTATGGATGCATTGTGAACAAGATCCCAGTTAAATTTTCTCATTACCATTATCTTTTTTCCTGTTATGTCGATAAAAGTGCTGAAGCTCGACTAGAGAGACAGTCACTTGAACTAGATGTATAATACTTCTTTAAAAGTAAACTTAGTTTGATATTTTACCCAAAGTTATCTCCCTTTGTGAACCTCTTCACAGTAGTTTATCCTTTTTACACTCTACTGAAAAAATGAATGAAATCATGTGATGAAAAGACTTACATATCGCTATATAACTGATCAATGTTTATTGAGCCTTGAGTCAAACGGATGAATTATTTTGTAGTATGTGGTAAAATACACATTTCACATTTTAATTTTTGTCTTTTTAAATTCTGCATGACTTATTTACAACATTTCTTAGATATTCTAAAACACTCTAGTTATAGAGTTACGCATATCAGTATATACTCAAATGATATGTATTTAGGTTGATTACAAGATATGAGTATCCGACTTTATTTGAGTGATACATTTAAGTACTGCTCTTTCATTTTGAATGAGAGAACTAATTTACAGTATGAAATATTTGAGTGTTTGACTCATTTTGAACGAATCTCTTACGTATCTACCATTTTGTAAATTACAAATCTATGTACATTGTATATCAAGATATATTTTTATTTCATCATGCTGTGAAATTATCCGTTCTTAACTACTTAAGTATTAATATATGTATGTCTACTTAAGAACCACAAAAGCTGAGTGAACATAAAAGTACAAATTTTGTCTCTTCATCTGAACATAAGACCAAGCAGCCATGTTTGAATACAAATTACATCCACACAATATCTTTTTAAAAAAGATGATGTCGTGTTGAAACAAGAAGATAACAGGCATGTCCTGGTGGGATGAAAAAATGATTGAGAATTAACTTAATTTTCTCATTCGCTTAATTCTTACCTGTGTGGCCAACCAGATTTAAGGATTAACCAATGTTTGAGAGATTTAATTAGTTCTCAAGCTTAATAGTCTCAATCCTTGGCAACGCTGTTATCTCATGATAATGATATAATTTTTATTTTCTATGGCTTCCGTTTGACTTGGTATGTCTGTTATCTGCCTTGCTGTTTTTATTTGCTTTGTGACATAGCATAATTTTATGTTAACCAAAATAAGACTGTCGAGAGAACTCGGCATGTTTCGTGTCATAAGCTTGAGCATAATTTCTTGTCTCATAATCATTTTTCATGTTATGCATTAACCAGAATAGTTTAAACCTACACGTTAAAATCGTTGTTGTTTGACAGTCCACATATATAGTATTTCATATAAGACTGCACAAAGTAAATTCTTCAATTAACGTCTTGAGGAACTTAAAATTCTGATGGGTACTGGAGTATCCAAGGACACACTTATATCATGCTTTAACCTCGAGTTCAAGTTACACTCGTAATGCATATCTGTATCAATAGTAAATACCATACATAAGGTGTTTTAACACTTATAGTATAAACAAACAAATGAAAAGAAAACTGAAAGCACACATTCTTAATTTAAGAATCTAGCAAGATGAAGTGCTTTTTGATGAAGCTACACAGACTTTGAGATCCGGACGTGACCTTGCCTTTGTTGAAGAATATAACAGGAGTTCTGGTAACTTTTTCACTGGACAGATGATTTTTTGTTCATGTATTTGTTAACCAATGTGTTTCATCTTAATCGAATTTAATTCATGTTATATTTAAAATGATTATATCAAAGATAGTACAGTGTCAAAGTATTTTAAAGAAAATAAATACATATCGTATTATTTATGTTTTTTGTCATTGTATTAACAGTGGTGGGGGTTGTGGTTATGTTTACTTTGGAATTTTGTTTCCCGCCAATTTTCCGGAGCAATGCAGACGTCACAAAGTAAAATACTAAGTATAAATTTGTCAAAGACACAATCGCTTTCAGGGATTATGTGCTTTCATTATTTATGAAAAGACAAGAAAATCAGATTTTCAAGGAGAAGTAATTTAATAGTTCTTACGAAAACTTCCGTAGCTTGTGAAGTGCTTTCACAACTTCACGGGCGTCCGCACCAGCATTACTGGAAATGTTGTTCCATATCTGTGGTAGAAGTGATAATCAAAGTTCCACGTGATTGTACATGTAATACTTACAGGGATAAAGATTGAATGTACAGTTAAACCTGTTTTAAGAGACCATCGAAGGGAAGGAGCGAAAAGGGTCACATATGACAGATGGTCTCTTAATTCAGGTAATTTATATAGGAAAAAAGTATTTTGGGAACCACTCATTTAGGTCACATAAGACAGGTGTTTCTTTAATTCAGTGGGTCACACTCTTGAGTGGGACGTTAAACAACAATACCATACCATATCATACCGTACCAATACGTGTAAAAATTCTTACTGGGAGACAGTCATCTGTGGTACTCCTCATACTGAGATTGTTCCATGTTGATCCAGGACTACAACTGTGTGATTCCTCCTCTTCTTGTTGACCACTCTCCTGATTTTCTTCGCTAAAACAAATATAGATCAGAAATTTCCTCATTAAATATAATAGGAAATACTGTATACAGGAAAAGTTTCGACCCCGTTTTATTTTTGCCCCTTTCGACCGCATCGTCAGTGGGTGAATTCAAAACTGGGCAAATTTTTTAAAACATTATTATTCTTGAATAGAATTATGGCAAGACTGGGCGAATTTAAAATGGGGCGAAACAGTTTGATAGTGCACTAGGGTGAAAATAACTCAGGGCGAAAATAACCCAGCCTGTATACAGTAACCACCTGTTAATCAGAATAGCAAAGTTTCTAGTTAATCCAGAATACGGTTTTTGCTTCAGAATTTGAAAAGACCTACACGAAAAATTGTTCCAATTTGTTCCACAATAATATAGATCTACAGCTGAATCTCAAAAACTTGAAGTGCTCGGGACCGCTGATAACTTAGAGTTTTTTAGTTATTTGGGTAAATATTCTGTAATAATGTAACATTGTTGTCACTCTTTATTATTATATAAACACGTGGTTATTACATTGACAGCCAAAAATTCACATGGCAAAGGATTGAGATGATATTTCACAGGTATTTTAAGCTTTGAATTGTGAGATTTATTTGAAAAATCAAAATTATCGCAGTCAACGCTCAAAAGATCAAGACTACATTTGCTTCATCTATTAAGCAAATAAATCGGCTTAACTTCGAGAGATCGAGAATTTTCGAAGTAACGATGATTTAGTTTTCACGATTCGACTGTATCCGGTTTTGGTTAGTTAACATTTGTAATATTTTATTTGTCCCATTTAAGTACAAAGATCGTAACTCAATTCATAATAGCTACATGTAAGCGTCTCACAGGTTACCGACAAAAATATCTTCTTTATCGATTTCATGTGAATTCTAATTTCAAAGACATCACATGTACAGGAATGATAAGATTCAAATTCACTGCAACTTTATACATACATGTACATCTTAATTAGAACTGCATATGTGGAACAAATATCTGGCACCGCATCTAGTTTGATATGGTAAATGGCGATCAGGATAAACTAGAAACTCAGCTATGATATGTAATACATAGTGAAGGACCTTTCACAAGGAAAGTCTCGGTAAAAGCTATATCAGTAGTAAAATTTACACATTCTACAATAATCTAATTTACCTGAAAGGCAAAATTACTGCGGTCGGCTATCTATGACCTTAGAGGAGATGGTAAAAACCAAGGTCCCATGTCAAAGTAGGCCTAGGTGTTCACAAGTAAAAGAACTCTCACTGCTCCATGTCTAAAAGTGTCGAGCATAGGCCAAATTTGTCGCATCTCATCAAATTTGGAGATGTCAGACGTCACACCTAGTCTTACCTGTAAAGTAGTTCATGATGACCCAAGCCTGCATAAGTTCAAACTGGACCTGTTGCTCCATGAGTTGAAGCTTGTGTCTAAATTTCAGCAGGACATTTGCAGCCATAGTGGAAATAAGTCTAGAAAAGCTATGACCCCAGATGGACAGGGCCATAACATCTTACAACGGTCATACATTGCATGAAATAAAAAGTAAGAAGTATACCTACATCTAAGTTTGCTACTTACGAATTACTCGTAAATTCAGCCTCACTCAGGTCCTGTTCGATGCCATCTGTAATTATATGGTTATTTTCACCTATTTGCACCACATTACATGCCGCAATATTAATGGTTCTCTCCTTTTTCTTACTCTTTGAGTCTTGGTGGTGGTGGTAATGTTTGTGGATGTGTACCTCTACTGGCTCTGACGCTGATTTCGGCACATGTTCTGAAATGAACAAGAGACCCATGGGGCAATATTAGTTGGTTGGTTGGTTGTATTGTTGTTTTAATGTCCTAATCTCAAGAAACTTTCACTTGTATGGAGATAATTCACTATATGTTGGTGAAGGGTGACAAATTTTGCCTCATTGCTTGGCACTAATGGCCATAGGACAGGGAGAGTTCTTCGACACACCAACACCTACTGTGACAAGGAACCTCAGTTTTTTACTGTTTCATCCGAAAGACAGGGACACAACCAAGAGAATGCCAAATACAGTCTAATCTGCCTTGGCGACCCACTGAATTAAAGGAAAACCTGTCTTATTTGACCTTACTGAGAGGTGCCCAAAATCGTTTTTTCCTATATATATCACCTGAATTAAGAGACCACCTGTCAAATGTGAACCTTTTTGCTCCTTCCCTTGGACGGTCTCTTAAAACAGGTTTGACTGCATTACATGTATATGATGCTCAGACTGAGTATTTTTGCCAGGTTGTATTTTAGAATACAGTATTTTCAACCTAAGCAAAGGGTACATTGTCGCTAAAATAATAAATAATTGATTCTAGGATGAAGGGGTCTCCGTGGCCGAGTAGGTTAGCGTGTTCGACTGTGAATCGGAAGATCCGGGTTCAAGCCACGTCAGCGGTTGGCCGTCCCTGTCCTTTGGATGAGACAGTAAAAACCGAGGCCCCATATCACTGTAGGTGTTGACACGTTAAAAAACCCTCCCTGCTTTACGGCCAGCAGTGCCGAGCATAGGCAAAATTTGTAGCCCTTCACCAGCACACGGTGACGTCTCCATATGAGTAAAATATTCTTGAGTGGGACTTTAAACAACAATATCATACCATACCATCTAGGATCAAAAATGAAGAAATCCACACCTTTAAGGTGTGAATACTTAGGCAGAGTCTTTGTATCATGTTAAAAGGTTGTATCTGAGTAACAGTATTGACATACAGGTATACCCATTGATACCTGAAACACCTTGTCTAGGCCTTCTTTGCTACATGTAAAAATGTCTCTTCGCACCGAAGAGTTCTACTAAAGGAAAAGTATCTCAAAAGTTTTGTATTAGACTGACATACCTTTAGCCTGATCGGGGAAGCCTGACATACTGGTCGCGGCACACTTTGTGGCGGATTGATTCACATCTGCACACCTGGCAACAGAAGCTTGGGCAGGCCCAAAATATTCCATCAAGTTTTCACGCACTGAATCTGTCTCTTGACCTTTGACCTGGAATTTATCCTTGTATATTTTTTCCGTTTTGATATCTGCATCGCTAGCAGTGCTGTTTTTCGTTACAGCCTTATTTACATCTCCCTTTGTAAATCCAGTTCTGTTTTTCTGTATTTCCTCATCCCCCTAAAAACAGATTTCATGTGACATGATTATTGTTTGTTTTTGTAAGCTTCACATAATTTCATTCCCAAAAGTTAACTACAATTTTGGCACAAAAAGATAAGTTATCATCAACATGTTTAGAAAATAATGATTGTTTTGTTTCTTGCTGTTGTCCACACCGTTGAAGGGTGACAAAGTTTGCTTAACCCTTTCAACCCCAAGTACCAGAATGGTATGCTCTATTCTATTGT
>JACSZP010016789.1:0-10355 GCA_016161895.1 Pinna nobilis | reverse complement strand
CCCTTCACCGGCACACGGTGACGTCTCCACATGAGTGAAATATTCTTGAGTGGGACATTAAACAACAACAAACAAACAAAACTAACGTACCTAGGAATGAACCAGTAGTCTTTTTCTAGTAAAGCAGCAAACTTTCTCACGTTATCAACTTACTGGTACATGTAGGTAAAATCAAGGTTAAGACTCATAAAGACAATAGATGAGTGACTGAGTAGTTTAACAATTTGGCCAGAGACCTCCTATAGCCTCAGTGTACAATGTATAATATATCTAAATTGATTCAAATGTCCATCTGAATAATTGTTTAGTAAAAACTGAATAATGGGAGTAATGTTGTTCAATAGACTTTAAAAACTTCATTGTTAATTATTATGCTCTTTTCTTCATTTCAACATTAGCAGTTTTACCAAAAATTTCAAGAGTACCGGTAGTTGTGCAAAGAAATGCTTTTTATAGATACTCAGTATAAGTCAAGATTATTACTTTAGTGTTGTTATTGTTGTATCCTTTGTGATATTTTAACTTAGTGCAACTTAAAGTAACATTACGTCACATAACTTAACTTAATCTTATGGGGAGGGCAACTGAGCTAAGTTGGATAACTTGTGTCCAATCTATTTGCAATGTATCAAACTTAAGACCATGCAATAAAATATGTTTAATCTAACGTAAGTCAACTTTATTTTACTTAACTTAAATATTGTGTTTAGAGTTACACTAGTCCAGTAGAACAGCTTTAGCCTTGCATGTCAAAATTAGAGCTTAGAAATCTTTTGCCAAGTCTTCAAAATGACCTTGATCCTAAGATTAAACATTTGCTCTCAATATTTGATAAACTTGCACACTCTCACTTTGATATTCAACATTTGACAAGGAAAGGACATTTTCTGAGATGTATGTCATTTTGCTTGCAGTTAACACCGAGATCCATTTACCAGAGGACAGAGATGTTTTACACGAGCATGATGTGAAGTTTGGACCTCCAGTCAACAGGCCAAAGGATGAGAATAGAAAAAGGAAAAGGGAAATTGACAACAAAACAGGGTACTGTTATACACAATCTTATTTTCTTTGTAGGCTACTGTGGTCAAGTGGCCAGGGCAAGGGACTGAGTAGCCAAATGTAGATACACAGTATTTGCCTCCATAGCCAAGTACATGTATTGGATACATGCAAAAAAAAATAAAGAGACTAATGTAGATTTAGGGGATAGATAATTAATAAATTATTATATTGTAACATATTGTATATATATATTGTTGTTGTTAAACTTCCCACTCAAGAATCTTTCACTCATAGGTAGATTCCATTGAAGAGGTTACAATTTTGGCCTATGCTCAGCAGTTTGGATTATTGAGCATAGTGAGTGGTTTAACATGCTGATACCTACTGTGACATGTGACCTTGGTTCCTACTGTTGCATCTGAAGGGCATATCTGAAGCTGTCTCTGCTATGGCTCAAGTCCATGTCCTCAAGGTCTAAAAGATGGTGGAGTTTTGAGTTCATCCGGATTAACGTTTATAGTCTGTTACTGGAAACGCAGAGATAAATTTGCTTCACATATGCAGTTCTGATATATGTACAAAGCCACAATGAGATGGAGTCTTGTCATTCTTTGATGTATGTAACCGGGACACTGGGCACATGGGACCAAATAGCTCAATTGGTACGTAGAGCAGCTGCACTGTTAGCGGGAGGCCTTGGTTCTGGCCAACATTTTTCCTCGCCTGTCACATTGGTGCCCAACAAAATACTCATTAGTTGTTTGCGAGAGTCTGGTGTGAGACCTCAGTGTGGAAATCTCAGAAAAAAGGAAGGAAGTGTGTAACCGGACTGGGCACATCAAACCAGGTAACTCAATTGGTACAGCAGCTGCACGGTTAACAGTAGGCCTAGGTTTGAGTCCCAGTCAGGCTAACATTTTTCCTTGCCTTTTACAATGTATTTGAAATAATATTTCACATGAAACAGATAAAATAAAAATAATTCTTATATATTGAATTATGATGCCTGTACTTTATATGGGACAAATGAAATATTATTAATGCAAACTATTCCAAACCGGAAATGTTATTGCAGAAAAAATCAATTGGAACAATTTCTTGTTTAGGTCTTTTTGTGAAGCTAAAATGGTATTCTGGATGAACTGGAAACCGGGCTTTTAATTTCTGATAAATCTTTGTGTAAATTTGTAGTGAGAAGAACGAATGTAAATCTGAGTGGCTAGAGGTCAAACCATTCCTAACAGCCAACGACCACCTTAAGGGCACAGATCCAGGTAAATACGGACCCAAGACGAAACTGGAGGAGAAAATTGACAAGGCCATAAGTGACGGCAACTTTGACATGGCCGAGAGTTTAAGTGACCGTCTATCTACAAGGGATGTAAGTAAACAACATAATAGTAGAGGAGAAAATCTTGGGCCGGGCACCATAAAACTTAAAAATTTACTTAGTCCGACAATTTTCTCAACTCCAACATCTCATCCAATCAGAAATTTGGGTATAGCTTGAGCTAAGTGAAGTGAATTCTGAAGTTACTTAGTGCCAGCCCCTGGATCGATCTCTAGGATTCAAAACACCAATCCATCTTACAAGCTGAAAGTATGTACATGTATAGGGGGGTGAAGAAAAAATTACTCCCATTCTTGGAATAATATCTAGGCCTCCTGCTAATACTATGGAGATGCTCTAAAAACTGGGGAGCTACCTGTTCTGACATACCCAGTCCCTGTTCTTACTCCTCCTGCCAGATGTTTTTTTTCTTTGAGATAATTAAGACATGCACATATTGGGTAGATAAGCTGAGAACCAAAGGTAGTAGGTAAGAAAAAGCTACAGTTAGCCTGGGATTTGAACCCTGACCATCTACCAGCCATTTGGAATGTTCTACCAACTGAATTGCCTGCTTCAATAAACCAGCCTTGTTAAAGTATGTAAGAAATATTGAGATTTTCTGCTGTGTTTATTTGTTAAATGATGAAGTTTCAATTTTTGTTTTCTGCGAAATTTGTAGCCAAAAATGTGCCATGTTCCCAATGGCAAATCATGTCTTTTTTCTCCAGTTGGGTTGTTTGGGGCATTTTTCTGGTTTATTAAAAAGTGTTAATTAAGTGCTCCAAGTTGTGCCAAAAAGAGTACACTGTCCTTAGTTATCTATATCATATAATATACAGTTGAATCTTGAAAACTCGAACGTCGTTCTCTCAAAGTTCTCGACCCCTCGAAGTAAAGCTACAGTCCCGATTTTTTTCCTTAATAAATCAAGCAAATTTATCCTTGATCTTTCGAACGTCAAAGGGGAAATTTTCGATCTCTCGAATAAATCTCACAGTCCTACCCTTAAAATACCGGTGAAATATCATCTCATATTTTTTTTAGTCATTATAATTACCACATGTTTATTTAGTAATCAAAGTTGACGACAGTGTTAGATTATTATAGAATATTTACCGAAAATGATAAGTGATGAGAACAGTGTCTGGGAAAAGAGTGAGCTAGAAGCCTTTGAGGTGGCGGAATAGCGTTCAGCTGGAGAGTAATTGTAAGTTTATCAACGGTCCCGAGCACTTCGAGCTTCCAAGATTCCACTGTAGTTATGAATAATTAAGCTTCATGCTTTACAACTTGAGTTTATCTTACTAGAGTAAGTCATAACTCATAATTGAAATGTGATATACGTGTGTAGTTAAAACTAACTTGTTGATTTGAATGAAGTCACAATGATTATTAATTGGACACAAAATTATTCTGGCATAGCAACAGTCAATGTCTGAATCTACTATACTGAGGCAGCCATCTTTGACAGGAATTTCCAAGATTGTGAATATCTAGTCGCTCATAAATTCAGAAGATGACAGTTTTGATGATTGCTTAGATAGGCACATTTAAATAAGTCGCAGGCTTCAACCTACTGCATATCTCCCATAGTAAGTTATGCTGTAATATACAAATGTCTAAACACATGTCTTTAAGCCAGTAACTACCGGCCGGTACCATTAAAAATACAGGATATTACTTTGAAATAGATACATGTACATACATATCAGGATTTTTTTTTTCAATTTTCAGTTTGGAAAGAAAATTGCAGATGCCATTGATGCAAAGGCCTTTAGTGAAGATAAACAGGTTTGTAACCCAGAATAATTGTACCATTGTAAATGCTATCATAAATTGTTTACGAAGAACACCTATACAGCCATGTCCAATATTTTGACGCATCAGGTAATTCTGCGCGTGTCGTCATGTCCATATATTTCCATGTTATGTGACTTTTTGACATTTCAACATCCATGAATCATGCTCACTGCTTGTAAATTCTGAAACAGAATATATTTTCAACATATCATCTGAAGTTTAGATGGAAGTGTTCTGTTGTTATTAGCAGTATCGCTTACATTTTCAAGAAATAATATAATTTTCAAAATTGAGCTGCATCTTAAAAATGTGCTGAATTAGCCGAGGGGAGGAGTGTTGATGGGGGGGGGGGTCGACTTTGAATTGAGAGGCCTGAGGTTCGAGCCCAGGTCATGTCGCAGTTGGCTGTCCTTGTCTTTTGGATTAAACAGTAAAAACCAAGGTCCCGTGTCAAAGTAGGTGCTGATGCATAATTAAAGAACCCTCCATGCTCTACGGCCACAAGTGCTAAGCATAGACAAAATTTGTCACCCTTCAACAGCATATGGTGACGTCTCCATGTAAGTGAAAGATTCTTGAGTGGGACGTTATACAACTAACCAACCTGTCTTGAGAAACCACTTGTAAAGAAACCATTTTAATGAAATCTGTCTTTTGAGACCACCCCTACAGTCATGGAACAGTGAACTTTTATGACAGGTGGTCTCTCAATACCAGGTCTAATTTATCAAGTACATGAATTAAAGGGAGATAAATCCAGTGTTTTCATTACACACTGAACCATCTATTTTACAGGCTGAGAAAGAGTCCATAAAAGCAAAGAAGAAAAAGAAGTTACCTTGGGGGTATGTAGAATGTCTTACAATTCTGCTCTCATGTACCATATATTTCCACTTTTACTTGTGAGAATTTCAGTTTTTATCCCACCACCATACTGGTGATTAGTTAATCAAATCACCCTCTGTCGGTGGTCTGTAGTCTGTGGTCTGTCTTTAAACAATTCCTTTTATTGGTATTTCTTAGAAAGTACCTATGGGAACTTCCTCAAATCTTGCATGGAGGTTCTCCTTGGGGTCTAGTTTGTATAATCAAGCAGCTCTTTTGTGTAAATTATAGAGAACACAGGTCAATAAAAATTTGTTGATTCCTATTGGATACAATTTCCAGGTACAAGTACTGATAGCAACTATTTCTCAGTAGACATATCATTTACTATGTTACAAAAATTGTATTGTTATATTTGAAACGTTATCTTTGCAAAAATCTTATATATATATAAGCGTTGTTTTGTTGCATGAATTTGTTGTTTAACTGGTGCAGAACTAACCACGATATTTAAATCTTAAGTAACATTTTATTGTATCAAGTAATTCACTTATTAATTATCTTCCCTTTGGTGAAGATTGATATTTTTATTAGAAATAATACTGAGAAAATTGATAGAGGTCCTGGAAGCTTCCAGCTCTTACTGGGCAATTTTGTGTTAGAGGCAAGGTTATAAATCTGTCCACACAGATGTTCATTTGAGGGAACTTGACATCCCTCTTACTTAAAAGTGTTGGGCTGCCAGGCTTCAGTCCTTTGCATGTTTAGCTTCTGATCGTCAGGTTGTGGATTTGAATCTGCCCTTTGCTATGGTTGGCTTTCCCCTTCTTCAGATGAGACATTAAAATCCGAGGTCCTGTGTCAGGTGCTGACATGTTAAAGAACCCTCATAATAGCTGAGCATAGGCCAAATTTATCCCACTTCACTGGCATTGGTGACATCTCCATATAAGTGAAAAATTCTTGAGCGAAACGTTAAACAACAATATAACCAACCAGCCTCAAATTGTTATTATCTCCTATGATTCAGAGCATGCCACCAGGGTTAACACCGTTTCATAAGGAGCACAGGTATATGTTGTTGCTGTTGTTTAACGTCTCACTCAAGAATATTTCACTCATATGGAAACGTCAGAGAAGTGCCCAAAAATTAGGCCTATTCTCGGCACTTAAAGTTATCATGCAGTGAGGGTTCTTTAACTTGCTGGTACCTACTGTAACATGGGACTGCAGTTTTTACTGGCTTACCCAAATGCAGGAGAATACCCAACTGCAGCACAGCAAGGATTCTAACCAATGACCATGTTAGGTGAACACGCTAACCACTAAGCCATGGCGCTCCCAAAAATAATTGTTTGCTTTTGGTATGTCACTAAATGACTCCTAAAAGGTGAAATGGAACCCCACATTACTAAGTAATTTAAAGATGTGTGAATGTCATATTGCTTATATTTGAATATAATGTCTGTCTAATTATTACTAATATGTATATCTTTACGTGACAGGTTTCAACAAAAACAACGTTGGGAAACAAAATCCAACATGTAGTCAAACAGCACTTCATTTCCCATTCATCTGGAAAGAAAACCACGCATATCTCATCACAGTCTAAAAAACAACCTGAAAAACATCATAAGGAAGTGAGGAGTACCGTTGTGCCGGTGGTTTAGTCATGTGATGCCCCAAGATACAGAACAAGGAAGGAGGAAGTATGTTAGTTCCTTGTCATTAACTGGGTCATTATACCAGGGTGATGTAAAATGCATGATAGGCACAGAAGTCTGCTGAAGTTTTGCAAAGACTTTCAACATACTATTGATAATGCAAACAGCACATCTTCTGTTTGACTGGGCAAAGAATCTGCCCTAACAAGAAAATAGAGTTGCTGAGAAATTGGCCCTAAACAGGAAGTATCTTTAAAGGAAGATTTGCTCACACCAGGAAGTAGGTTTATAGGGAGATTTGATGGCTCAACTATGAGAATAAAAGTTTCCAAACAGGTTGCCCTGAACAGGAAGTTGAAAGGGAGATTAGCCCACACCAGGAAGTAAGTTTGTATGAAGAATTGATGGTTAAACTATAACAAGGAATGACAGATGCCCAGAGGTTGCCCAGAGGTTGCCCAGAACAGGAAGTTAAAAGGGAGATTAGCCCACACCAGGAAGGAATGTTCTTAGGGAGAGTCAAGGGCTGGTTGGACTATCCTGGCATATACCAGAAAGGGATAATGATTACATGTATTCATGGAAATATTTCAGCTAAGTACAGAAGGATGTGTGCTCATGATCAGATATCACTCTGCCATGTAAATATGACATGATTTTGGAACGAGGAAGTACAAAAGCCCTGTTTATGAATATCTACATGTACAGATGATGGATGAAGAATACATGTAGTGTTGATTTAATCTAGAGCCAGCAGTGGACAGGAGGATATTTATATGTATGGTAAATAAGCTAAGCTGAATATTATTGTAGAAAACAATTTCAGTAAAAATAGCACTTCTGGACTTGTGAAAATCAAGGGGGGTAAATTGTACCTTTAACCAAGGTGAATTCTATCTGTATACAATGGAACATCAACTATGGACCACCTCACTTATGACACCAACAAAATTAGGTCTGATTTTCATTCTGGGTTATTTTAATCTGAACAGGAGACCATCTTGCTAATCAGACCAATTTTACCCAGTCCTTTGGATTATGGTATTAGTAACATGGTTCCACTGTACTCAGGAGACCATCTTACTAATCAGACCAATTTTAACCAGCCACTTACATGGTATTATTATCAAGGTTCTATACAATTAGAGGGCTTAAGGGCTGGTATTGGCATCAAAATCAGTTTACATCCAGTGAATATATAAGGTTATCTTTAGAAAATAAAACAATTCACCGTAAAACGTTAGTGTTAGAGTTGTTTTGTTTGTTTTATGCTTTATGCCACACTCAACAATCTTTCAGTCATATGGTGGCAGCCAGTTATTATTGTTGTAGGAGAGAACCTGGTTACAAATGCACCCAAACAGAGACTACTGACCTTCAACAATAACATGTAAATTGGCAAACTTTCTCATGCAATCAACTTCAGTTCCAGCAAGGCCTGAACCAGTGCTGAGGAAAGGTGAGAAATTAAATGGTTTAACATGAAATTCTCTAACCATTCAGCCATGGAGGCACAAAAAGTGGGGGGATATTATTTTTCTATATCTAAATACAAAACTGAAAACCAATAGATCTTTCCCTGATTTGCACCTTCCCATAACCTAACAATAACACTAAATACAATATTCTTTTGATGACATTTTTATTTATCTCAACAATAACAAAACTTAATAACAAAAAAGATTCCTTGTACATGTAATTAGGGAAATGTGTTCAGAGATTATTGATGCTATGCGGCTCGAACCCGGATCTTTCGATTCGCAGTTGAACACCCTAACCACTCGGCCACGGAGGATCCAGGTTCTGCTTCCGCTGTACCTGTACATGTAGGCCTAAAGCAAGGGGGAAGGGGAGGGGGACGGAATAGCCAGTTGCTCACTAAAATCACAAGTGTTACAATATGTAGTGATAACAAAGTTCATTCTCACTCTTCCTTTCATCTGAAGTTTGACCTCTGTGGTCCAAAAGAATTACAACCTCGACAAAGTAATCTCAACTTTTTTGAATTTTTCTGAAAATTGAAGTAAAAATGATTTCCTTACTGATCTTAACCTGAAGATTTAAAGAAAACTTGTCGAACTTGTGGCAAGAGAAGCAAATGAATTTATTTCATAAATAATTATGTAATTTACTTTGCAAATTTCAGGAGGGTTGGAGAGTGTGTCTGTAGGGGAGGGGCTCCAGTTTCCTCCTCTAGATATGCATGTTATATCCATATATTATCAGGAACTCTTGCAGTGTATTACTTGTCCAATGATTTCCTTTAGTTTTCTGAAATTTGGCTACTTACAGAACACTAACCATACAGGTATATGTACATCAACCTCTATGACATATCAGTATTCAGAGATGACAATTTTCCTCTGACTGGAGGAATTCCTCCATTTCCTAGATTTGGCTGCAATGTTAAATCTTTATTTTCACCATTCAAGTTCATAGAAAGGAGATATTTCCTCTATTTTGACTAGTGGAATCTCAACACTGAGTATTGGCAAAAGCACCTTCCCCGTCACAGGTACAAGGACCCTATTCACATGATGTTTAAATTCAGCAATTGCAGAGTCTATAGACCTTTTATGTTGTATTCATAAAATCGTTAAAATCACCAACTTTAATGAAGATATTTTGCAATGTTTATGGATCCAAAATTTCAGTTTAAGAAATTTAGTATTTCTGAAACAATTCATACAAATTTCTGTATGTTGTAAGTTTATGGAGGCTATGTGAATAAGTCCCCAGGTACATTATATGTTGTACATTTAAAACATGTAGCTCAGAAAATTCAGATGGAAATTTAAATGCAAATGGTTGCCCAGAAACAGAGCCAGAGGAGCTAGTCCTCATTCTTCATGATAACAAACTGCTTTACCACTCTTGGTAGTGGTAGAACTTCAGATCCATACATTACATTGCAGTTTCCATGGAAACTTCTTCTGATTGCAATTCTACAGTAGTGCTGTAATCTGCTTGGAGTACATCTGTACTGTTTCAGCCAATCAAGGAAATGTTTGTCTTGATCAAAGTGGTCGAGGAATGTTTTTATTTGATCATTGGAGAACTGGTAACCACCTAGTGCCATTATTTTTAGACAATTGTACATAGACTTAGTTTTACACAAATGAAACAGATTTTGCTGGAGATTTGACCTAGTTCTTGAGAGATCGGGAGTAGCCATTATCAAAACTGTGATCATCCCATCATTAGAATTGTTCCACAATGTCATCGCGCCATCAAGCTGAGACCAAATCTGTTCTAAGTTCCATAACTCTCTGTTTACACGAAGTAGAATTTCTACACATTGTGACTGATGCCTCCTAAAAGCTAGAACTATTGGAGTTAAGTTGAAGTCATTTTTTATTCCTGGATCTGCATTGTACTCCAGAAGTTTTTCCACACATAGGAAATATCCCTGTCGGGATGCTACATGGAGAGGACTGTTCCCACCCTGTGACTGTATTTTAGTGTTTGGGTTGATTCCCCCTCTAAGTAGATTTTCCAATTCAGAAACTTTATTTCCAATCACTGCGTTTTCCAATTTCTTTTCCGGACTTAAGTTATTCTCCAGCAGTTCAAACAAATCCATTGCTCATGTGAATGACATGTGCACACCTGTAGAAAAGGTAAAAATATTTTGTTAAAAATGCTGAAAAAACAATAGATTTATCATGCAACACTCTATTTTCACAAATTTTCGGCCCCTTGGCCTTTATCAAGTGGTGGACGACAGT
>JACSZP010016786.1:0-10945 GCA_016161895.1 Pinna nobilis | reverse complement strand
GACAGACAGACAGACAAACAGACAGACAGACCAAAAACAATATGCCCCCTGATCTTCGATCTCGGGGGCATAAAAATACATATGATTAGAATATACAGGCATGCTCTAAAATACACAGACAAACAAACCAAAAGCAATAGGGTCTTAAATCTTCTGTTACAAGGTAATAGAGAGTACTACTCACTGATCGTATGTATGTAGATTTACCACCCATATTTGGGCCAGTGATAATATGGAACATTTGTTTATCTGGAAAAAACAAAGAGAAACATCTAGTAATCAAAGATGACGAAGCTTCCCTCAATGGGAGTTAACCTAAAACTGACATGAAGGTCTTCTACACAGAATATATGAGTTATGGGCTGCCTCTTAAATTATATTACAACTCAATACAAATCACTGCATCTTCAAAAGAAATGAAATTTCCTAGGCAAAGAGTGGATATGGACAATGAAGCAGTAAAATGAGCTTCCCCTAACTTCATAAAGTAAGCCAAACTAGAACAGTCCTACAGGGACTAAATACACCCCAAAGAACAAATTTTTTTTCCAACAGATGCTGTATTGTTTTGCCAAACAAAGTTACAGGACCATAGTTACAGTGAAAGGTTTTAATCCTAAATGTGTATTTAAAAAAAAAAAACTCATCAGAAAATAAGAACAAATTGCAAACTTTTCTGTTACCTTTCTCAAAGCTAGAGTCATTAGGTATGAAGGCGACATCATCTTGCATCTCTAAGCATGGATGCCTCGCTTCTTTGAGATGTATCTTCCCACTACCTCTGGGCAGTAACTTGGGTCTTACATATGCTATTGGTGCACAGACTGACACAGTGGCAAAACTGACAAGGACATCTAGTTGTGCTATGATGTCATTCAAAAGTAACATCGGTTCCACATAGCCAGCTGAAAAACAATGATACAGACGATCATAAATGTAAGAGAAATATTAGATCATACAAGAAAAGATACATTAGAGATTGTTATATGCTTTCTTTTTACTTCCTAAGCTCTTCTGTGGCAATTGTGTTGTTTACGCCAGTTTGAAAATAATGGGTAGATCTGCAGAACTTTTGAAAGAGGAAAGAGTTGAATTCCTCATAAACCAAGAATGTGACATAAATTCTCAAGATCATTTCTCTTTTCTCTAGGGTTTTATTTCACTTCTTCGGGAATGGGGCCGGGTCCCTTGCAATTGGGAAAAATAGCGCAATTTGGGTACAATTTGGGAATTTTAAAAGAATATAAATTAAACATGTACATGTACTACATCAACATTTTATTTAGGTTTTTGTTTATAATTTGATTTCTCTTGATTTCATGGCTTTAAATTAATTAATTACACAATCAATTTTTTCATTGCTTTGGTTTTTTTGTGGGAGATTATATTTTCAATTTTTTTCGAGTGTAGCGAATTGGGAATTTTGGATCATTTTTTGGGAAAAAAAGATACTATTTGGAGTTAGGAATGGGTCCTTATAACGGACCCAAATTGACAGGAAAAAAATCCCTGTTCTCATACCATATTATCATATTACCCAATGAATGATTAGTTTCATCATTAAAGCCAATGGTAGAAGAGTGGGGATAACAGAATACAAATATTAAAAAAATATTTGTAAACCACGTTTTGGCCAACATGTGTTATGTTGACCTCACATCCGGACCTCACATCCGGTCAACAATTGTGTAATGTTGCTGAAACTGGCAGAAATTTGCAAGTCATTTTCTCCAAATAAATGACTTTGAGGCATAAAATATCAATGAAAATAAATTTTGTAAGCTCACAAATGACGCAAAAAAATCAAAACTACTTAAAAATATGAAAATTAAAATGTCACACATTTAATATTTGAACACAAATATTGTCCCTGTAATGAAACTTGATCAAAATACTATATTCGTTTGAAATTGAGGGTTAGAAAAGTAAAAATTTGTCAAATCATTAAATCATCTTTTGTGAAATATCAAGCACCTAAAACAAAAGAGTGAGTTTGGGTATACTCTTGCTTTTATTACAACTACAGCTGTTTGGGCACTATCAACAATAAGGAAACAATTAGATTCAAGTAATTGTATTCATGACAAAATTGATAATTTCAATTGGACCTGCCACATTAAAAGTGCAAATCAACACCATATGCATCAATTTAACAAAATTGGTCTGCAGTATATGATGTGATTGAACAGGGAATCCAAAAAAAATGGGTATCCTTTGCTGGGACTGACATGCAAGATGAAATTCCATGCATTCTAAGGTCTTTTGTCATTAGAATTGAAGTTGTAGATTGTGATAGTTGTCCGAAGAAAATTCTAAATCAGTCGTTGAGCTTTAAAATGGTGTCACTATGAGTAAAGTTGACAAGTAAACAACACCAGCATATGTTCCTCTCTGATGTCTCACCTGCTATGGTGATTATTTCCGCTACGACACTTTTTTGTTGCTCGTTGTAGTCATCCTTAGCCGACAAGTATTCCTCGTTTAGCTGTCGGACAGCGCTGTTATGGAAGCGAACTCCGTTATTTTTTGTGTCTATAGTTATGTAGTTTTTGTTGTTTCTGAGGACCTTCTCCTCCTGAAATGTACACAAACACATTTTTTAGTAACAGATAGGTATACTTAATTAGAAATTATGTTCTACTCGCTACATCTATTCTATGACTCTGCTTCTGTCACAAAATGTAATTTGCACGTAAGTGAAATATTCCATTTCTAAATTTCCAAATCACTCTTGCATATAGAGTACAATTATGCCACAAAAATATCTTTGAAAACATGTACACAAAATGACCAAATATATCCCTTTTCCCTATACACTGGAGTTGATCTATAAGGAAATCAAAGGGGGTTGACTTTTGACTTTGTTATAGGAAATCCTTCGTTTAAAGCATCAGGATTTACTTCATAAATAGAAAAATAGCAATTCTTTAGGGGATTTATTCCTCTTCGTTACAGCACTGAATTCACTTTAAGCCGATTCCTTATAGACCGACTCTACTGTATTTGATAAATGAGAATTAAATTTCAATGTAAGAAAGTTAAAACTTCTATACAATAAATGTCACTAAGAGAAGCAGAAGTGTACAAGAATGATAACCAACACCGTTACTATTTCTGGATAAGAGTAAATGTACAGACACGACTTGTACCTACTAACCTTTCTTGTAACTCTGAAGAAATATCCCAGCTGAGCATTACTCTCCAGTTTCAGGACTTTGTTGGGCTCTAGACCCAAATCTCTAGCAACTTTGTTCATCTGGCTCTTAATGCTGTCCTCCAATTCATTAGTCTTTTCTCTAAGTGCTATTTATAATACAGTAATGAGGAAAAAAATACTGAAGTGTAGATACCAAAACAAACATGCAATGCAAACCTTTTATCTGATATAAGTAGTGTCATGATGTTGTAAAGCGAAATAAACTTGGAAAGTAAAATTCTGTACTTTTGTTTGACGTTCAACCAAAAAATCTCTCACTGGTATGGAGATGTCACCAAATGCAAGTGAAGGGCTTCAAATTTTGTTTTTTGCCCTGTACAAAGGGCCATTGAGCAGTGAGGATTCATCATCTTCACTTGATTTGACCCAAGGGTTCAATTTTTACGATCCAATTCAAACAACCTTCATCTTTTGTTTCAGATTCTAAAGAGCAAGAAGCTGTACATAAATTTACAGATAATTGATATTTCATTTTTTTATTTCATTTCCAGAAAGTGTAAAATGTATACCTTGTAGACCCTCATCAAAGTCTGGTTTAATCACAAATTCATGATTTTCCACTTGGTCTAAGTCTATAGTTGTCTCGACCATTTCTTGAAATTTTGCAAAGTCCATCAGTAACTCCTGAAATGAATTACAGGGAAATGAAATCTCATTTTGTAGGAGTAGAACAACATCAAACAAGAGGCCCAAATGGGCCTATAACGCTCACCTGAGTAATACCAGCATAAACAGGAATTAAAGGCATTAGCTGAAAAGTCACAAATGCATTCAGTTTTTCATTCTATGCAGCCCTTCTAAAGAAGAAGTTACTCAAAGGAGGGAACCCGTCCTGACCTATTTGACTCCTCTCCTTTTCTATCCCTGGGTAGATCCAACCGAAAAGCAACAACATGTGAAGGTGACTATGAGTACTTCAACCCGGCCAATTTTCATCAAAATCCCTGCAGTGGTTTAGAAAAAGAAGCCATAAATGTGAAAAAACACCCCCCCCCCCCCTATTTTTTAAGTTAAAAAAATTTGTTTAAATTTCAAAAATTGAATTTCAGTAATTTTTCTCAAGAAAATATTTGTAAATCTTGATCTTATAACATGTAAAGCATTCTATAAAGCCAACTGATGAAATCAGAGTCAAGTTTTGATAACACTGGCTGAAAATGTCAAAAAAGGACAAAGTCCAAAAAAATGTCAAAAACGCGCCAAAAATTTGATTTCCGAATGGAAACAAAAACAACAACACTTCTTCACACATCCTTCTAGATCACTCAGATGCATTCAGTTTTTCATTCTATGCAGCCCCTCTGAAGAAAAAAATTCTCAAAGGAAGGTACCCATCTGGACATATTAGGCCCCACCCCTTTTCAACCCCTGGGTGGATCCAACCAGAAAACAACAACACTTGTAGGGGACCATGAGTACTTCAACCCTGCCAAGTTTCATCAAAATCCCTGCAATGGTTTAGAAACAGAAGCCGCAAATGTAAAATAAACATCCCCTGCCCCCTCATTTCTTTTGAAGTGAAAAAAATTCATTAAAATTTCAAAAATTGAATTTCAGTCATTTTTTTTTCAACAAAGTATTTGTAAACAAACCTTGATCTAATAACATGTAAAACATTTGATCAAGCAAACTGATGAAATCAGAGTAAACCTTCGCTAATACTGGTCGAAAATGTCAAAAAAAGACAAAGTCCGGAAAAACGTCAAAAATGCGTCAAAAATTTGATTTCCAAATGGAACCAAAAACATCAACACTTTTTCACACATCCTTCTAGATCACTCAGATGCATTCAGTTTTTCATTCTATGCGACCTGTCTCAAGAAAAAGTTTCTCAAAGGAGGGTACCCATCTGGACATATTTGGTCCCTCCCCTTTTCCATCCCTGGGTGGATCTAACCGAAAAACAACAACACTTGTAGGGGACCATGAGTACGTCAACCCTGCCAAGTTTCATCAAAATCCCTGCCGTGGTTCTGGAGAATTCGAAAATGTGAAAAGTTTACGGATGGACAAAAAACAACGGAGAGCTCAGGTGAGCTAAAAATGACAAATTTGTGTTCTAGAGAACATGATACTGTAAAATTGGGTTCCATGCAACAGAACTTTTACATGTCTGTAATTATGTACAAACCTATAACCTCAACCCTAAGTATCCAAATGGTATGTTCTTTTCTATTGTCTTAGACCAGTCTATTATGGTCTGTAGGGTTTAAGAGGTTCCAGATATAACTTGAAACTGACATGAAAAATGCTACACATACATTCTACCATTTTTGTTCGATCATGCAAAAACATAATCTTATAAATGAAGAAAGACTGATTTGCTGATCAAAAATCACATAAAATTGACTCACAATTAAAGTAGGGAAAATATTACAAAAGATACACAGATATTTATTTCTTAGGCCTAGAAAAATGAGAGAGCTCAAATCAATAAAGACATTTTATTATAATAGGTCAATTTAACTGAAAACATGGATATGTGTAAAGAGGTTCTACCTTGGCTGGATTGGTGAATATCTCCATCAGCAAGGACTTGTGGGGCCCTTCATGCTTCTCTAGTGTCTCCAAGAGGTAGGGCATCTTATCTATAGCCTGGTACACTTTGTAGCAATCCTGGTAAAATATTGTACAATAAAATTACATTATCACATGAAAAATATTCTGATGCTCAAAAATGATCATTTTGACCTTTAAGATATATATGTACTGTCAGTGACTTTGGTCTAGGAACCTTTCATCTCAGTGATGCTTGCGTAAATTAAAATTTAACTCCAATGAAAAGCTTTGATAACAAAAGCTAGAACAGATAGACAGACAGATATGGCAGGAACTATATGCTCCCTGAATGTACTTTGGGAGGTAAATTTAAAGCAGTTCTACAGTTAATCAAATAAAAGATTGCAAAGAATACTGAAGCACTGTTTATCACAATTAAATCTTGAATAAGTAAACACAACACAGAATTGGTTACATACCTGAAGTGTAGCACGCTTTCGCTGGAATTTTTTTGCGAGTCGCTGGAAGTCAGGAATTTTCCGGAGCTGGTCATCCTGTAATATCTGCCTCATCTCTGTGTCATCCACAAACGTCTGTACTACATTTAACCTCTCCTCTGCAAGAGAAGAAGTCAATGTTCAAGCGTAAAAAAACAACAGGGCTCGAAACTAAGGCAAGTCCGTGACACATTTATTTCATCACGGACTTATAAGACTTGCACTTCCCAAGTCCGTCAGACTTCTTCATTTTCTGTATTGTCAAAATAAAGAAACGGACTATTTGAAATTCCTAGTACACATTTTGTTCTGTTTAATAAAGTCAATGATCTGATAGCAATCTTTACGACCATTCTTCCTTGGAAATCAAGTTATTCTGGAAAACCAGAATGCTATATTTAGCACGATTCTCAGAAAAGCACATTGCGTCACTCGGGAGTCGTAGTCAGTTAAGCGTTTGAAGCAATGGTAGCGCAAGCATAAGGCTTAGTGAAGCGTCAATGTGATCTTGAACGGTTTCGTTTTCAAAAGACTGGAAGTCGAGTCGAATCATGTGGTGCTATATTTCAGGCTTACCAGCATCCAAAAGTCTCATTGTGTGAAGAAACCTGTTAGTATCTAAAAAGTGACAAATTCATTCATATGAAAAATTTAACTTTAAATTTATTTGAAAAAAAATGGGATAAACTAGTAAGATTACTCTAATAATTGTTTCGTAACATTAATTTTCAATAGAAAATTTCCAATTTACATATATATTTCTGGGATATACATGTATAGACGTGTGAGTGCACTTGTGAAATGTGTGTCCTGTTATGTGCGGAAGGTGTGTGAAAGAGAATGGGTAAATGATATGTGGCAATTTATTCTAATTATCGTCTATGTGGCAATTTATTCAAATTATCTTCAAGCAAATATATTGTACTTGTTTTTTTCATGTCACATGTTTTCTGTGTTGTATCATGTCCAAAAAAAATTATAAAAAAAAAAAAAAGAAAAAAAAAGTAGCAAACCTATTGTTGATTATCATCACAACATATAATATTCAATTTTAGTAATGTGTAAGTTTTACGGACTGACAGTTTTCTTCACAGACTGATAGATTTTGCTTTCTACCAGTCCGCCTGACTGGTGAGAAAAAAAGTTAGTTTTGAGCCCTGAACAAGATGTGTTTCTGAACACTGATACTCCCAGATAACAGGTATTAAGAATACTGCAGTATTAGTCATATGTAGGTTAAAGTCACAAGGCCAAGGTCATGGTGTATAAAGTTTTAGTACAAACAGAAAGGTCTTGTCACACGGAATACACATGTGAAGGCCAGACTTACCATTCAGAAGTTATGGCCAATGTTTAAGTTTTCATAAGTAGGTTAAAGTCCATGGTCAAGAGGTAACAAATTATGATACCATCAGATAGGTCTTGTCACAAGGAATACACATGTGAAATATGAAAGCTTACCATTTGGTTATGGCCAATTTTAAAGTTTTTGTAGTCAAACAGACAAACAGAAAAACAAACCAAAAAGTATATGCCCTCTTCGGGGCATAAAAAATCGCAATGAAGAGGTGCAATTTTCAACATGAAATACGATAGGAAACTGCTGTCACTTTATAAAGCAAATTTTATCATCTACCAGTAGTATTTTTTTCCATTAAACTCCCTTAAAACGAGACATCCTATTTTTCAGACAATAGACACAATCTATGACCATTTTCATTTTAAATACACCTGTAGAAAGCCAACATTTGATTAACTAATTTCCATGCGTCTCACAGCATAGATCGATGTGTTAGTGTTCAAGATTTTCTTCAACTGTGTTACTACAATGGCAATTATATTTTTAGTGTTTAGTTGCACATTCTTTATGAATTATGATTTTATGAAATTAATATGCATAAATATATTATATATTAAATATTTTATGATTTGAAGAAATCATGAACTTTGGAACACAGTGGCAGTATCCCTAATTGCCATTGAAATGGGAATATCCTTCCAAATATAGAATTGTAATACATGTATTTCTAAAAGCCTTATACATTTTTGAACCGGAAAATGTCATTTCTCTGCAACTGATTAGTCTAGACATCTTCCAATGTGTTGGAAATTATTTCATTGAAATTTATTATATAAACTTAGATAAGTAACTTACCAATCTTATTCAAATCAACCAGGGGCTGCTTCACCCACTGACCCAGTAACCTCTGACCTTGAGCTGTTCTACATCTATTCAGCAATCCCACAATGCACTGATTCTTATTTCCACCTGCAATTTGTAAAATGTATCAACTTAATAAATGCTTGGCAAATTCAAAATTACAATGTACAACAAAGCTACAGAGTAGCAATATTTAAATTTACATGCAACTTTTTAAAGTAGAGTTTTTTGGGGGAGGGGTGCTATTTCAAAAGCAATCGCTGTGGTTTACTAATACACTGGTTCAGTGAACTCTCGTTACAACGGCACTCGTTTTACCGGCAAATTAGGCTACCGGCAAAAATCCATGTGGAACAAACATGCACAATGCTATTTATGCTCGATATAACGGCATATTTGTGTTCCGGCACCAGCAGTGATTATCGGTAACAAATGTGCATTTTAACATTATGTTTTATTCGATACAACGGCAATTTACCTGAGCTGATGAGAAACCATAGACACAGTTTGATCATTGTTACATAACAGATTAATCATTTCAACACCTTGCACTCCACAAGTGTACAGGTAGCCGGTGTTTGCTTATCAGTAGCATGAACTAGTTTGAATAAACAGTGATGAAACAGCCTGACTTCCGGTAAGCTAATTTTACGACAATGTTACCGTTTGGGCTAATATCCTACGTTTCTGACTTTCAAATACAAGTAGAACAAGCATCACTTAGCTGGTCGTCCGTTCAAAATTCCCCTAATAAACGAGAAAAAAGAAGACGAGATTTGCCGTTCTCGATTTTCACTACGTATCCATATTCGGGGCCAACCCAAATTTTTGACAGTGGTCATTTCAGAAATCATTTTCATACACATCGTAAGCAAAATTAAGAGTGAAAAAAAATATTCTTGTTTATTTTTATCAAATCATGAATGACATTTCAGTTTTGAACACACAAATGTTCTACCGCTATTACTATAGGTTAAAACCTACTGTTAAACGGTCTAACAGTAACAGTTCCTCAAGGTAGACCCTACAAGTAGACGACATTCTGGAACATTACTTACGGCGATACAGACGGCAAATCATTACAACGGCATATTCGTTACAACGGCAAGTTTTTGAAAAATGAACATGGCTGTTGTAACAAGAGTTCACTGTATATACTCAAAAAATTTTTTGTTTCACTTTGTTCAGTGCAACTTTCAACATGACTTTAGTGATGTTGTGACAGCAGCAATGCAGGCATTGTAAGCCTTAGCTTTGTTAAAGACCTCATCCCAAGTAACCAAGAGGGGAAAAGACACTATGGTCAGTTTCCTCAGGAAAAATAAAGACAAGAATAGTGTTTCACTTCAATGCTTTCATTGCACTGCATTCTTAAGGTAAGAATTTATTCCCATCTGTAATCCAAAATGGTCCCCAAAGTGAGCTGAGCTGAGGTTCCATTACGATTACAGTTGGAGAAATAGTACAGACTAGACTAACCTTCCACTGTACTGGGTAAGAGATTAAGAGCTCGGACTGCTGCAGCATCTAGCTTCATGTACTGTCCCAAGTCAAATGTCTTCAGGCTGAACTGTCCAAAGTTTTCTTCATCAGACAACAGCTAATAAGAATAGGGAACAAATGTAATAAAATGATGTACATTGTTGTTTTCATCTATATCATGCAAAACGTAATACATCATCTATTTTAGAAATGTGCTCTTTTGAGACAGATAATCCATTGAGAGCACATGCAAAACTATTTCCCTTTCAAACGCATAGATTTTAAATTCATGTTCAAGATTTTATGACTAATTAGTGCCAAAAAGTAATAATGGATGCAAAAATGAATTTCAATAAAAAAGATGCATTTGAATCCAGATTGACATTTTGCTTTAGGCTTTAGTCAGAATCTGCTACATGTTATATTTATCTTTTATTTGCACAAATAGTATACCCATTTAATTCTAGCATATGTATCAGCCACTTTCTTAAATTTTTTTTCAGAAATGGAAATAAACCTCAACTTTGCTGGTGCAAAATTGTATAAAATGTTTGTTTTATTGTGAGAAGTGTTTAGTCCTTCAGAACTACTCACTATTGTCCTTATAAGTCATTATACTTTGTTCCACCTTCTCCTTATCAACCATTTTATAATAACCATTCTGACTATTCACTTAGTACTTACCTCTAGGTACTTGATCACAGCTGATAATGCAGCCATTGCCTGGGATTTCTCGGTCTCGGCTGTTAAAAGTATTAAAAGTTCTGATAACAAGAAAACTACATGCCAAATATCAAGTCTTATACCTCATAATTCAAATCACAAAGTAATTTTTGTGTGACTAACTGACAGACAGAGGGGTCTCCATGAACGAGTGGTTAGCATGTTTGACATCGATTCAAAGGGTCCGGGGTTCGAACCTGCGCAGGGCCAAACTCATGCCGCTGTTTGCCACCCATGTCTTTTGGATGAGACAGTAAAAACCAAGGTCCCGTGTCACACTAGGTGTTGACATGTAAAAGAACCCTCCCTGCTCTACGGCCATAAGTGCCGAGCACAGGCAAAATTTGTCGCCTTTCACCAGCACAC